>JACXSJ010001662.1:0-57105 GCA_014851325.1 Pentalonia nigronervosa | reverse complement strand
GAGGCTTTTCAATCAAAGTTCAACGGCATGTTCTTTGTATACATCCAATTATTTTTGTGTTCACCGATGTCTTGAAAGATATCCAGTAAAATGCCTGTATAAAACTAAGAACCAGCATAATATTATTATTATTTACCAATGATTAACTCTTTATAAACATCTAGAATGTCTATTTATTTAGTATGTCACCTGCGATTGCGTATAGATAAGATTGTCCCTTTTAGTTAGCAGATTGCATACACGTTCATAAGATTGCGTTCGATATCTCTATACTTGAAATTTAAAAACATTTGTGTACAAAAATAAGTGCAACGTGGCCCATGTGTTCTGTATAGTTAGTATTTAGTATAATACAAGTGCTATGAAGCCGTAACTTTAAAACATTTAATTATAGGTACCGATCACAATTTAGTGTTTATTAATAAATATTAGCAATTATTTTATTATGTTACACAATAATTTTTATACATAGATACTTATTCAAGTTTAAATATTTAAATAAACACAGTAAATTAAATAACAACTGTTGAAGACGTTATAGATGTTATAAAAAAAAGAAATATTATTAATATAATTTGAAAAAAATAATAAGTGTTATACGCATAAAATTAAAACTATAATAGTATGTTTAATTAAAAATAATATAAATTGGTCTTACAGTTGAATTACACTAATAATTTTTTGGAATATCTTTTGTTGGTATAGCTTTGGTTATATTTTTATTCATGGTGGATATTTTAATATTTGTTTCAATTTGTATTTCTTTTTTAATGTTTCAATGACAAAATAAATTGGTGGACGATGCGTTGTAAATTTGAGCGTTCAATGTTCTGTAGAAATTGTTTGACCAATTGTTCTGACATATTAAAATTAGTAAAAATTACGTAATTATTAATAATTGAGTCATTTTATGAAAATATATTAACAACAGCAACGTTGCAGTAAGTTTGTGTAGGTATACAAAATACTCAATCGTAATAGTGAAAAAGGTCCATACTCAATCTTATTATATACACAATCGTAACGCACCGCAACTATAGACTAAATTTCAGACTATTTATAAATTAAAATTTTAAAAAAATCATTTCCCGTGTATGAGATAACATGTTTGTATTTGATTAGATTATTGTGTAGGTATTCGTTACTCTTACCAAAACTCTTAACATTTTATTGATTTAATATAGTCATATTATTAAATAGTATTATAGATTTTATCAAATTTCAATTAAAATTTTCACTCAAATCGATAAAATAGTGTAAATTATAGGAAAAAAAGATTATATAATTTTTAACATTTTTAAACTAGCCAACAGGTGAGTGTGCATCCAACGCGGGGCTAGGTATATCGCAGGTCCCTAATAATTTATATACATTGTAAAAGCGGTAAATTGAGGGAAAAAATGTAATAGGTAAGTTGGGACCCGACAACAAACCCGTTTATCTACCTGTTAGTAGTCTTTTTCTACAAAAAAGAGATAGCAATTTTTTTTATTTGACTAATATTATGTTCATTTTCTTTCAAATATTAAAATATTTAGTGTTGTTACTTAGCATTACTAATTAAGTTTTTACTAAAAACATAAAAATATAAAAAATACATATATTTTAATTTATACAATTAATATCATTAGATTTATTAATTTACACAATGCATACCATAATTATAAAATTTGACGAAAATTATTAGATTAGATGAATATATAAAAAAAAAATATTTTTAAAAATATATAACTTGTTTTTTGCTGGGACTTTATTTACCTACTACTTTTTTTTTTGGAATCCAATTAACCGAGAAAAGATCATTTGGGATTCAATTTATACCAATCAAACATCTTTGCAGTTACACCAATGGAATAATGTTAAAATTAACTAATATACAGTATTTACTTTTTTTAAATCTACGATATATGTTTTTAAGAATACATTTATTACGCTTACAATATTTAATACTTTTACATTAAACATATTGAAATCTTATATTTTTAATTCGAACAATGTGAGGTTTACATTTTTTCACATCATTCAGTCTTTGATTTAATTTTTATCGAAATTTGTTTGATTGCATTTAACATTTCAAGACTTCAAACAATCATATATTATGTAAAGCATAATAATATGTAGTACTTATATGGCTATATATAAATGGCCATATAATAAACGTGTCATTACTCGTGTACCCAAACGTGTAGTGCTTATATTCTTGATGCTGAATCGAATTCCGAAAATCGATTTGTTTTTTAAGTAAATAGAAACGTTGAACGACGTTTATTACGCTACTCTGTTGGCAGTTTTGTGACTTTTAAATTCTAAACGAACACAATGTGCTACGACTGCTGTATGCTACCCTTAAACTATCCCTTGTAAAACCGGTTTCTTTATACCATCCATTCGTCAATACAATGCGAATTCGAGTGAAACCCAATTATTGTTATAATATATGGTTTCTCGGAAGGTAAGACACAATATTATATGTTATAAGCATAATGATAATATTCTATTATAATTTATTTGGAAGAACGAAAATCGGTGAAACACGATTGAGCGTAAAATATTTTATGCGACGTTGTCACATTCAAACCAAATTTTTAAATTTAACATTTTTCCCCTATATAATTACACCAATTGTGTGTATGCATACATCAATTAAATTATTTTAATATCAATAAACTTTGTTTTTATTCTATTAGTCCTTTGAAAAATATATTTTTTAAATTAAAAATATTACAAAACAATAAAATAATGTTATTTTTACTACAGCATGTTATTACTGAAAACAATTTGTCCAGAGTCAGAATTATTGTACTGTTCCAACCAGAAATATCTATAATATGCGTATGACTAATTACCGGAAAAAGTAAAAAAGTCTTGGGAAACAAGTTCTTACATTTTTTTTATTTTATCATCTATTTTAGCGTGACTAATGGAAAAAAAATCCTGATTATAAACATAAATGTACACTTAATACTAAAATCTAATATCTATACCAGCGGTTCCCAAACTGTGCACCGCGGTGCCCTTGGGGCACCGCGAGTACTTTCTGGGGGCACCGCGGTCTACGTTTCATAAGTTTAAAATGTATATAAAAACCATATGCCCAATTACTGGGTTTGGTATTTATCAGTATAATATTATTACTAGATATGATTTTATGGGTAATAAATTATTACAATTAATTAATTAAGAAAATGATGAGCAGGCTTCTACTAATATTGTCAACGAGATTATTGAGCACCTCAAACAGCTAAAAAATTCTTTTGAGCAATATTTTCCTGCAGATCGGGAAGTATTGTTGAAAGACCATGAATGGGTACTGAATCCATTCTCAGTTTGTATGAAACCTTCAAGCTTATCTTCAAGTGATTACGAAAGGTTGATCGATTTAACTTCTGACTTAACATTAAAATCTTCCTTCAACAGCAATTCGTATGCCGAATTTTGGTTAAGTTTGAAAGACAAAAGTTATGAAGGTTTAAGCGAGAAAGCGAAAACACTATTTTTACCTTTGCCACTACTCACTTATGCGAGTCAGGATTTTCGTCATACGCTGCAACTAAAACCAAATACCGCAACCGCCTCAATGTTGAACCTGATCTCCGACTCCAATTATCAAAAATAAAACCTGACATTGCAAAACTGTGCCAAAATAAGCAGCCACATACATCACATTAATTAAAATTAAATTGTAAATATTTTTCATTTGTAATATTTTTATGTAATAATTATAATCATAATAACAATAATTTTTATTTATTTATCTTTTTAAAAATGCATTAATTTATAATTAAATTAGTTGTGTAGCTTAGAATGCTTAGATTGTATTAGGTTTAATAAAATTAATAAAATTGGTTCTCAATGAGTACTTTTTTTATTCTATCTTTCATGTTATATACAGCAGGGCACCGTGGCTAACTTGGTGCCTCTAAAAGGGCACCGCGGAAAAAAAAGTTTGGGAACCGCTGATCTATACAATTAGAATACGTAATATGCACAAATATCAAATATAGCTGTCATTTGCCGTAACAAGACGTAGAAGGATATAAATCAAATAAACCAGAAAACCTAACATTAAATTACTATTATTTTTATCAGTCGCTTGGAAAAACAAGATAATGTGTATCAGATAACAATTATAAATATTTCAGTATGATCCACTGAGTTCAATAGGACAATCGACCTAAACATACAAAACTGTTTATATAGACAATTTATGACTCGCGAAAACCAGTGACATCATTCGAGTTTTATAATAGAAGAGGGGTTTATGCTCAGTTCGCCCAGTTCGTTTTTCGATTAAAAATCCAGCTTTTAATGGTTTTTATAAAAAAATGCTAAATCTGCCGACAACGACCATATGGGCTACGTGCTTCTTGGCATATATCAATGCAATTATATAACTATACTATCGACATTTGTGAACTTATCTTATCATAAGGCAGATACATATTATCACGAAATAATCAACATCGATCGATATATATATATATATATATTTTGCATATTATATATCATTAATAATAATTAATAATTTCTTTGTTTACATAAACAAATTCCAATTCCATAAAATAAAATATAAAGACAGTGTATGTATACATATATGTAAAAAGTAATATTACATTAATTATATAGAAAAAAAAGACAATGAAAACAATAAATAAATATACGAAAACTATGTAAACTTAAAAATATACAAATATAATATCACCCGAACAACATTAACATAATTAACTATGAGTACAGTAGAGTAGTTAATAAACATAGGTCGGAGAAAGAGAGAGGAATTAATACGTTAAAAATAATAATAAAAATAAAAGTTAATTATTTCAAATATTTGATGAATTGAACGGAGTAGTATTAAATAAATGTAAATCTTTAGTTGAACTGCTGGTTGACATAATATAGACATATTATATATATATAGGTATATAAATTAATAAAAAACTGAAAAGTCGATGCGGTTTTCCAATAAAAATGATGATTTTATAACTTGTGACGCCTGATAATAAATCTGATTAGTCAATAGTTATGCAAGTAAACTCCATTTATATGATAAATTAAATACCTATAGTAAGAATGTTAACAATAGTAAAATATCAATGCTTAGCATTCATTTAACAATACAAAAAGTTTAATAAATTATTTTTTTCACTAAAGCAATAACATGCATATAGGTGTGTTCATTTTATTAGGAATACAATTAGCGTATAATTATATCGGTGAAAATTGAAAGTAAAGTTGTAGGGTATGCGTCTGTATAATATAAATTAAAGAAATTGAAAAAAACGTGACAAATGTCCTACTAGGTTTTTTACTAAAAAATATAAATGTGATAAAACAATGGCGTGATAATATTTACATCGATGGCCCCGATTGATGACAATAAAGTAGTGTTCGTAAATTTTGTACGGAGCTTATCGCCCTCAAAAATAAACGAATGTTACACACTGTTATAGAAAAAAGTTCGTTCGGCCATGTATTATTTAAAAATTTATCTAACCACTAAAAAATAAATAAATATTGAAACCGTGGGTTTGGCCGAATATTGTTCACTACAACTTCACATAATCACGGCACAAAAGCCACATACCATATACCTTTGATATAGACTGCCTACTAGGTCCATCGAAAATGTAGTCGAAGGCCGAACGCGTCCTAAAAAATCGCAAAAATGTATTTATGACGTCAAATTTATTTCGTATTAATATGAGCATTTGAATTTTATATATTTTAAAAAACCGTACATTTTATTGTTCCCATAAGCAACATAACATAAAACAATACAAAGCAATAACATGTCTTACCTCAAAAAAACACGGCATTTTTTTTTACTTGTTTCATGAACCCTGTCAAAAACTCATCACCAAAATTAATATTATAGACATATTAATATTATTGTAAAAAATAATTATTTATTTATTTACACAATTATGCATTGTACATTTTTAATTTGTTACATATTTAGAATACGATTGAGTACATAATATGCTATACATATTTAAAAATGTACTTATTGACTACTCGGTATTTTAAATATGTATTGTTAAGTACTTATTATGTATCTATGTGATTCAAAACAATAAAAGAAAATTCAGAGAATAAAAACATTTGACATTCCAAAAATTGTGAATCAAACATATTTTTTAATAACTTTGTATAAGAATTATTATTCTTATACATTATCGGGAATTTTAATTCATGAACAATTGACTTTGAATCTAAACTTGTTTACTCGTATAGTTAATATAAATGAACATAATATAATATATACATCGTCTCCGTCTTACTAACGCTTAATATACAAATTATATTTGTATGTTAAATAATTCCAATTTAGTGTTGTTAGCTTTAATTTTATAGTGAATTCACCAATTATGGAACTTAAAAGTAAGAATATTAAGTATATACTTACTTTAGATTTTTACGATATTTTAAGTTCAAAGCGAGTTATGACCATTTTTAAATATAAATATATTACATGCACGTAGTATACAACTTGATTAAAAACTAAAACATCATAAAAACCCAAAGACAGAACACAAATAATATTCTTACTTTTAAGTTTGATAGTAGGTCAATCAACTTAAATATTAAATGAATTAAATACATCTAAACTAACGACATAATCGGAATTGTTGGATTCAAATTTGCTATGTTATCCGTTTGTAAGACGGAGACCAGACATACGTGGGTACGACGCGCGATGTCCTCTTTTATGATTAATCATTATTGATGGCAATAAATTGCCTGTGCCACATGACAAAATGTCTGAACATGCCTTTAAATTTCGTATCGATCATTTGGTAATGATATATGAATATTGCAAAAAATATTTGGTGCATTATATTTTTGATAAAGATTGAACACTGTAACATAGTTATCTATATCTAATTGTTCCAATATACATGTTTCTATTTTAATTAAAATATACAGAATAATTCACATGTTCACCACATTAATTATTTAATTTTATTTTATTAGAAATAAACTTTAAGAATATATATTTTTAAATTGTTGAAAATTTTTTACTGTAAATTATTTAGTGGATAATTTTATTGAAAAATGTATGTACATACTCGTAATTAAAAACTGGAGCGAGTAGTTTCTAAGTTGTTCAAATGTTTATACTAAAAATAATAGAATTTAAAAATGGGTTTTACAGATGAATAAAATAGATGTAATATTGAATCTAGTATCTATTGTACATTGATCATTTTTACAAATTATAAATGCTCATCGATTAATATTAATTACTAATATTTTCATATAGCCATAGATATCTTCAAGCCCATTACCACGGACTTATTTTCCTTAGACCTTAGAACACAAAGTTAAATGATTTAAAAAACACTCGTTCGAGTTTTGATTTTGATACGTCAACATTTTCAGAAAAAATATCTGCTGAATAATTTACAATAGACAGGAAGGATTTTTATTTGAAAAAGAGAAGTATGTGTCTCCATAGCATACTTCTTAAATAGTACAAAAAATCTTAAGAATTTAAAGTATGATGTTAAAGTTAATGTATACATATTAATTCCAAAAATCAGATTTTGAGTAACAGAATTATTAAAGGGGAAAAGAGATTAGCGTGCTTGATATGAATCACGCTGTATTTATTGAAATCGACCAGCGTACAAAATCGACTGAAACCAATTTATTGCCATCAATTATTGATAATTGATATATAATGTATTTATGACGTCCAACTCTTAGCGCATAAACCTAGTATTATAGGCCTTATGACTATGAAAAAAAAAAACAAAATCGATTATGTCGAAAACCGGTGTTTTGTCAGTATTCCAGTTTTTCCGTAATTTATTTTGAAAAGTATTTTAAACAACTATACTTTGAACCGGTAATCGGTCAAAATGTCCAAGGAAAAAATATTCAAATCAAAGTATCCAAGAACAAAATATCCATTGGTCAAAATATCCACGAATAAAATATCAATCAGTCAAAATATCTACAAACAAAATATCCAGATTTTAAACTTTAGATATACATTTTTATAATTAACCACAAACATTTTAAAATATCGATGTATTCAAATAAAACAAACATATAGACTACATAATTTTCCAATGAAATTACCAATGGCATTTAATAAATTCTGAATACCCGTATTGCTATAATTTCATCGTTAAATTCCTCACATATATGACGTTTTCTTTTATTTTTGATTTATGGTGGGGTCCAATGCTATCCAATTCGCGTTGTACAATTTTTGTTTCGTCAGCTGCGATTTTCAGTCAAATTTTCAATGTCCAAATTGTTGAATGTTTGTGATTATAATCTTAATTAATATTAAACCAATTTTAATGGTATTAGTGCGCGAGTGTAGGCTTATAACGCGTTGATTTATAAGCTGAGCTTGGCAAGCTTTGATAGTATTATATATTATATTATTTTATTATTATATATTTTATTAGATTTAAACGAATAATTGATATAACTCAACAATTATTGTTTATAATTTTAGTACATTATTAATATTATTAATATAGATTTATTAAGGCATATATTTTGATTTGGGTATTTTTACCTACATTCCTTTGGACCTTCCAAATAACATATAAGAATTTACAACCTGAACTCACCCTAAATAAATTATATGAAAACATTTTTACTGCTCTTAAAGTCAGACATCAAACACACAAAAATTCACATACGTGCCATTGTAAAACCAAAATGTATTTATCTCTCTACTCAGAATCTAAACACATTTTTTGTAGTGTACACTGTATTGTGTATGATATATGGTGTATCTACTTGTGTGGGCGTTTGGTAAAACCAGTCTATCTATACAGAAAGCACTTAAAATAGTTTTTAAGGTATGTATAAAAGGAATTCAATAATAAAAGCAGTATTGTTAGATTTCCGCTATATTTTTCGATAACACTGATACGTGTGGGGTGTATAAGATACTACATTTATTACTTAATGCCATCAATTCTGTAGTATTTGTGTTATGTCAACCAGGGGGTGCCCGTGCGTGCCTTAGGTCGAAAACACCATTTTTTGGTTATAACGACCTGTCCGGTCCACGAATGTCTTTGTAGGTTTTGTTATCCCAACTATTATACATTTTATATTGTTATATTGTATGGGAATGGACACAATGTTTACGCGTACATATATCGTTAGCACGCATTATTGAATCTTGGGTATACAAGATTATATAGATATTGTAATGCGTGACTAATGACGAATAAATGTATTTTTCTTTTTACTTATCCTCGGATTATATAAAAACAGACCCTCTTGAATTCTAGCGCTCATGGTTTAATAAACCTATAGGTCAGCTCCAAACACAAACACAACACGACATCGATGTATTATTCGAGCTACATAATATTATAAGAACGTGCGTTTTCATCAATTGTATTGAATAGACCCAGACGCGGCTATACACGGGGGCCAGGATGGGCTGGTGCCCCCTTCCTCTCACAACATTTGATTTTGCCCTTCCGTTGCCCACCTATAATTTAATGTTGAAAATTTTAATGTAATCTGAAAAATGAAAATTTATTTTAAATTGAAAATTGTATTCATTTGTTATGTCATCACTGATGAGATTATTTTTATGTAACTAGAATAATTCGTTGAGTGTTATTGGGTTTCGGGATAATGTTTCTATTATTCTAAGTCATGATATTAATATGATTCCTATTTCGTCTATTTTCAGCAATATTATAATGGTTTTTTTTTTAGGAGTGGATGAAGTTATCAATGAATAACGACGACGACGACGACGACGACGGCTTAGTTGTATATGTATTTATAATTTTATAATGAAATAATATACATCACATTATTCAATGTAGTATAAAAATTAATCAAATTCGATATCTCCGTGACTCGAAAAACATATACATAGTTTTGTCACGGTTACGGAGAACGTGTTATAATAATATTATTTTTCGCATCTATTTGCATGTCATTTGACGACTCAACGTTAATATATTCTAATTGATTTCTCACATTTTTTTATTACTTTTTATGATGAGTAATCGAACCAGAAAAATAAACACCTATTTCTCATCTAGTGTGAGCAAACTTCTAAAAAACAGAATCGGAAAATAATATTGAACTAGATTTAGCTGAATGCGCGATTCAAAGTGACGATGAAATTAATTCAAGTAAGTAATCGTTACAACTAGTTTTAATTTAATAATAATTTTAAACGTCCACATTTTAATTGATTTAAGGTCTGGATTTATATGCACTAAAAGTTGCATAAATTGTATTATAATATTATACATGTTGACAAATTTAAATATACAATAACAAAACTGGGCACTAATCATGATTACGAGTTATATATTTTGTCTTAATGCCTAGGTGCAAAAAACTATTTTAAAAAATATATTGCAAAGTAAACTGTATAGTCAATTATTATTAAAGTTATATAATTAAATTTAAAAGAAGTTGGTAAATTATCACCTAGTACCTATCTAGGTTATTTAATTTATTTTAAAGTAGGTTAGGTAAATTCAAGCTATAGGTTTAAAATTGAGTGTCTCAATAGTTACTATGCTCTAACTCTATCACCCTTTATTTTACACAATTTAAACATTATAAATTATAAATTATTTTGCTCTTAGGTATCATAGATAATTCAAGTTCAAGTGGCAGTGATTCTGATGACAATTCTAAGGTAGCAAATGAAAAATTAGTACAAACTAAAATCAACCAATCAAACGAAAAGAACAAATTTGTGTCAAATTAACAACCGGTTAATTTAAAAATAGGCTCTTTTCCAAGTGATATTACAAAATTTGTGAGTGACCATCCAACTCAACCATTGTTAAAAATGTTTCATCAGACAAAATTTGGTAAACAGTGGCGACACTTTCGCATTGAATGGTATAAGCCGTATGCTTGGTTAGAGTATAGTGTTATTGAAAATGCATAATATTGTTTCCCTTGTCGTTTTTTTTCACCAGAATCTGATACCTCACCTTCTTGTATTGTTGGCTTTAAAAACTGGAAAAAAGCTATCGATAAGGATTCTAGAATTGAAGGTCGTAATAACTGTGTAATGCATAAAACGTGTATGGTTAGGTGTGGCTGTATGGGAAGGTTATAAACATTCGAAAGATCATAAATCTGTCCTAGTGAAACTCAATAATGTGAACGAAGCGTTAATCATAGACAATCGTTATTACATATTAACTGGCTGAAATTTTATTATTTACAGCATGCCAAAATATAGCTCAACATAGTCATGATGAAAGTGAAAATAGCTTGAATAAAGGAAATTGTATAGAGTTATTACAATTATGTGCTAAAAGAGATGTAAAATTAAAAAATAAAATTGAATGTTTACCAAAAAATGCCAAAACATTCATCACTCTATATAAAATCAATTATTTTCACTAATGAGTAAAATAGTATTACAATCAATTTGAAATGAAATAAAAGAATGCAAATATTTTGCAATTTTAGCAGATGAAACAAAAGATATCTCTAAATCGGAACAATTATCTTTCATGGTACGGTATTTTCATAAGAACATTATTCATGAAAGATATTTAGGATTTATCTCATGTTCTTCTTTAAATGCACAATCACTGTTTAATTATATTAAATGCTCATTGTTTGATTGTGAAATTGACATAAATAATTGTGTTGCTCAGACTTATGGCGGGGCAGCAGTAATGAGTGGCAATGCCAACGGTGTACAGGCAATTTTTCATCGAGAAGTACCTCAAGCAATTTATACCCACTGTTATAACCATCGATGAAATCAAGTTATTGTTGAAGTTTGTAAGAATATTCCCGAAGTGGCTAAATTTTTTTCATTACTTCAAAAAATCTATAATTTTGTTAGTAAGTTAACAGTACATGCCTTATTTATTGAACTGCAAAAAATGTTAAACCTAAAACATAAATATGTGGAACTAAAAAGTATTTTTGAAACTAGATGGTTGTGCCAAATTGCTGGTTGTATAGCTATAAAAAAAACACTATTTATAATTTTAATTTTACTTAATAAAATTAGTTTAGAATCAAGAAATCACAAGAGTTTAGAAGCTAGTTCACTTTTAAGTCTTATTAACTTTGAATTTTAATTTCGTTTATACTTATTCTGCGAAATCTTACATAAGTTAAAAATTGTGTCAGATTACTTGCAAATAGTTAATTCTGATATAAATTCTAGCTGTAGTCTTGTTCATTGGTTTCACCTTTAAATGAATATAGAAATAGAATTGAAAAATTTAATGAATTGATGAATGAAGTTAATTTAAGTTTAGATTTAGTTTAAATTTAAATTTAGCTGTTGAAAATAACAACATAAAAAGCCTAGAAACGGCAAAAAAAAGAACAGTGAAGTTACTTATAAAGTTTACTGCATTTTTAACAGAAACCAGAGTCATACAAAATACTAACAATTTAAAGTTAATGATATTTTATCTTGTAATTGATGAAATGTTGAGTGAATTTAATAAAAGATTCAATAACAACAGCCTAATTTTAAAAGGAATAAAAATAAAAAATAATTTAAAATAATATATAAAATAATTTAAATAGGTTCTTTAAATCTTATGAGTTCAACATTTTTGGATATGAACAATATACAACCATTTTGTTTACCGATTCAGACAGCTTGTTAGCTGAATTAAAACTATTACTAAAACTTATTAAAAGATATAAAGAAGAAAATAATTGTGAACTAAAAACGACACTTGGTTTAATACATTTATTAGAAAAGTATAAAATGGCTTTTTCTGAGACATATATTTTATGTACAATTTCAATTATAATATCACTTTCAAGTACAGGAGCAGAACGAACTTTTTCCAGCTTAAGACAAATTAAAACCTATTTAAGAAACGATATGTCTAATGAAAAATTAAAATCTACCGCAATATTAGCTATTGAAAAAAAAGCCTCTAAAAATTTTAATTTAGATATGGTTATGGATAAATTTAATGCAATTCATAATAATAAAGAAATAATTTTATCTTAAAAATTTACAATTGTTTATATTAATTTAAATAATACTAATAAAAGAAATAATGCTAACATAATAAATTGCATTTATTGATTTTTCTTGTAATTGGTAATATCAATATATTGCTATTTAAACATTAGACATAATACAATATGTATTATATTATATATGTAGACATAACATATACCTAAAACATTTTTAGCAATAATTTCTTGAAAATATGGTATAAACAAATTAATGGGTAATCAAGTAGCCATACATAAATGCCCCACCAAAAAAAAAAAAAATTGACCCGCTATCGCCCCTCCCCTTCACCCAATAAAAAATATCTGGCGCCGTCATTGAATAGACTATTTAATTCTATGGTTAGCAGCATAAAATGTTTATAATAATATATTGTCGACATTTATGCTCTGTAAATTGCGCCCAGGATTTTTCAGGCATAAATTTATATATAGTAAATTGCGCACAGCATTTTTCGGTTTCTAAAACGGGTATAGTGAATTGCTCCTATAGTGTCCAGGCGACCTTGAATTCATTTTTGTTTATTTTATACATTGTTGTACGTTTATTCGAGTAAAAGCCAAAAGTTTATCGCGTTGATCGTTATGATAGTATCGATATCAATGAGTTAGTAGCTGAATATGTGAAAATGATGTAGCATTACTATACTGATAATATATGAAAATAACTTTTAAAATTATTTACTCTGTGTATGATTAACCTAACAAAAACATTTTTAACAACTTAATATATCTATTCATATTATTTCATTTAAAATAAAAATTTAATATTTACTTTTTTTTATTATGAATAAGCGTAAAAATTATTTTTGGAGGACAGTGATGTAGTAATCTCTTTGTGGTGTTCTCTGGGTAATGCTAACCGACTATCATCATAATATCTCTGTTGGTTGAATTTACTACGTAGAAATGTTTACCTGAAGTGTATTGGATGCAATTTACTATACAGAAATATATATCTGAAATATACTGGGCCCAGTTTACAGTTTATTCCTTTCGTTGGGCACAATTTACGTTTGTCCTAAATTATAGATTAACTCACTAATATTTTGTGGTAGGTGCTAGTGTCCCATATACAGATTAAAACCACATTTGGATTTGGCATACAACATTCTAGTTGTGGAGTGAGAGAATGTAGTGAATAACACTAAATACTGAAATGCCTACATGTTCTAATCAAGTACAATATTTTTGTTGTAACCTAACCTAACCTTACCTTTTTCTAAAGATAAATACGACATCGATGTATGAATGTGTAATTCACGATAAATATTATATATATTATTAGAACGTTACACACATGAACGTATTTTCTCCAGTTGTATCGAATAAATTATTAAATTCTAAGTTTGGTGATTCAAAATGTTTTAATATATTTTAAACTTTTATACTTTATGTTATTAAATTATAGGTAAACTCAATAATATCTTAAGGTAGGTACTAGGTCACGTATACGGATTAAAAAAAAATTTTAATTTGGTAAATGACGTATAAAATTTCAGCCGTCCGTGCATTGACAGGTAGTATAAAGTCTTCTAATGCTTAATTATTAATTATTAAAAAAACTATACTGCAATGTAAATGTATTCGTTGTTAATATTATTGAAACTCAAATATCATTAAATATGAGTATAAATTTAATTTGTATAATATAATAAATTATTTGGATCAAAAATACATAAAGTATAATAATAATAATAATTATTATTATTATTATTGGAGCAGAGCCTTTCCATATCTCGAGACTCAAACGTTAATTTATTAGATATCTACTCTTTAACTAATCAACCGATTTCAGTAAATTAAACTTAAAATATATAAACACAATTGTCTATAAAGTACGTATAAATTTATTTGACCCTTTCAGATGTTGTTAATTCATTACAAGGAGTTATTTATTTACGCACTGACCATCATGCATGCAATATGCACAATATCCAACTAATGACAGTAACAGCTGCGTACTTAGGAATTGTTTAAGATTGATTATTATATGTAAAAGTAGGGAGCTCCGCCCCTCCCCCTCCCGCCATGCATCTTTGATGTCTCAATATTTTCTTATTATAAACTGTATAAATGTATTATATATACGATTTCTACATTGAATACCAACTAACACAATTCATCATTCTTTTTAATAAGATTTAAAATAGTAAAAATTATAATTTTTAAAAATCAAACATTTTTTATGCTTTCAATTAGCATAAAAAGGGTCAAAATATTTGAAACATTTTATGGCGTATAGAAAATGATAACGTCAATTTTCAAAAAAAATTTCAAGTATAATATGCGATTATTCGTTTTTGAATTATACAAAATATAAAAATTGTTCCCCGGGAAATCTCCATTGTCTAATTTTAAATAACGCTCAAAAAAATTAATTTGACTTTTCAATAAACTTTTTTTTTGGGGAGAGGTAGAAAATTTATGGAGAAATCTTGTGTTGAATTTTCAAATCATAGGTATAGACAGAACATTTTTTATGAATTTCTAAATTAAAAAAAATTCTAAATTTTCGTGAATTTTATGTATTTTCTGAAAATTTTAACTTTATACGTTTGTAAACAAAATACTATAAATTTTACCTAAACTATTTTTTTTAATTTTTACTAAAAAAAAACACACTCTAAGGGAGGATCTATCCCTCCCCCCCGTAAATACGCCGCTGAACTGTAGTAATTGTCAGTAACATAAATTTGACATGTCGCCATCTTAAATATCCAACATGTGGAATCGGAGTGTTAAAAAAACTCAATTTGTATGATTTATACTCTGTTTTTCATTAATACGTGTACAGATATGAAATAATATTACGAAATACGCGTGTATACCTTAAATGGAGCCATTTTTTCAAATCTTATCGATTACCAAAATCAAAACAGACGGTAACATAATGGTACATATAGTAATAAATGTATCTGTACACTTGAGTTTAGAGTAATTCGTTTTAAAACTAGATAATATTATTGGGAAAAATAAAAAAATTGATACACTCATACACGCGTTATAGGTACGTAGATAATAGATAAAACGTTATCATCATATTCATTCTATTCTTATTGTAACATTAACCGCGTCATGATGTCATTATTTAAAAAGTCGGAATTCTCGTACTCGAAACAAATTCTTTTAATGCTTGCATATGCTCTTTACATTCATCGGTTACAAGGAATAACTTAAAAAATAGCTGTAGTTGACTTTAGCGATTATGATATCCCATGCTGGATTAACGTGTCACTGTCAAGTTTAATGTTCAAATACGTTATACGGGTTATTACTGAAGCCATCGTTTAATAATTTTAATAGATTCTTACACATTAACGAAGAACTATTGTAGTTGGACACCGTAATGGAAATTTGTATAAATTGGAAATTATCATATAGTATTTTTTTGTAAATAATAAATACCAAAATATTATTATTAATAATTAGTTTTAACAATGTATATTATACAGGCAAATGTAAAAATACTGTGATTGTGCAATAATGTATTAGATACAGTTGCAATCATAACTATTTAAACAGAAATAAAATTGTTTGTAAATAACTAAAAATTATTTAGCTGATTATACTTATTATCTGTCTGCCCCCCTTTGGTCCACGGATACGCTTAATAATTGAATATTTATCACGAGTATTAGATTGATTTTGCTTTATATTATTGAGAAGTTAATTGGCAATAATTGTTAGTTTAAGTTGACTAGCTATTTTTTTAGATAAAAACTTGTATTTAGTTATTACAATAAAATTATATATTCATTATCTATTTTTATACAGCCAACATATATTTAAAAAAAGAAATGAACTGAACATACAAAATTGATTGTTTTTTATAAAGTACTGTTTCAACAGTATAAATTCTGTATAAAAAGAAAATGTGCAATTAAAAAAAAATATATTATTGTAAGTATGTTATTAAGATTCCAGGCAACACTACAAGGTGGCATTTAATATATTGTTATAATAAACTATATTAATACAATATTATATAGTTATATTATATGTATATATAAAATTAAATTTAAATAATAGGAAAAAATTATTTAAAATTTAAATTTATTTTAATTTATAAGCTATAAAAACTATATACGATTAAAATATAATAATTATGATGTATATTTTTATTTTTTTGGATTTTTATAATATTCATATCTGTCCAGAAGCTAAATTGTACTTCAAGATTAGTCACATTAAACATTTATTTAGACTTTTTTTATGCAAAAACCAAAAAATCCTAAATTCAAACTTTAAAATTTTTTTTTGTGTAGGAACTTACTAAAACTCCAGTACAATAATACAGTATTTATAATACATAGGTGTGCGCACAAAGTTTACAGAATATGTGCTTGTACACTCTGTCGGCTAGGGATGACACATTATTTTTGGATGGTATAATGAAAACAAACAACAAAGTTCAAAACAACACATTGTACAAGGAAAAAAAAATAAATTTCGTAGGTACGATAAATGCTTACGGTTTAATTATGTAACAAGAATTATAAAATTATAATATCCTTATCAATAAACAACACACTTTTATAAAAAAAATATGTTTTAGTTTTTCAATATAAAAAAAAATGTTAAAAACCTATTCGAGGTAATACGAAGGAGTGATAATATAAATATTTTTAAGGCAATAGTATACGAGCATTTGTTTCAGGATATTTATATTTTATTTTTGAGGAGCACATTTTATTAGCCAGTGCATATTCTGCGACCAAAGCCTTGCGTATGTAAGTTATACATTTATACAATCATATTTGTGTTGTATTATATTATATACCTATAGTTTTTTTTTAGGTACACGCACAAGGGTGATAAACATTGCGGGTATGCACGACAATACGATACGATCTACAAAGTTGACTCGTGTGGAGATAAATTCATCTTTTAACTTCTTAGACAAAAGTAACCACGGTTCGACCGTACCGTGTCGAATGCAAACGAAAGAATAAAATAAAAATATAGCTATAGAGTAAAAAGTATATTGTGCAACGATTTCGGTATTGAAGAAGGTCCAAGAATTCTGTTCTTAGGGATTCGTCGAAAGAATTTTCAAATGAATAAAACCTCTGAAAAATGGTACTTATAGTATTATACAACAGCAGTGTGCTGCAGTTTCATGCTGCGAGCTATAAATTATGTCACAGGTGGGTCCCAAACACAGCGCCTACCGGTTGACGTCCAACAAAGGTGTTATCGGTATCTGGCCATGGTCTCCGAGGCATAGCTGTTTTCGAACAAAATCGTACTCTGCTCTTTTCGGCTGATTCACTTTTCGACAAGAAAAAAAAAGTTTAATAAATAATATAGAAATATAAACATGTTATATAATGTTATTAATATAAAACCTATTATAGAAAATTATTAAAAATATAAGATGTATAAAATTTGTTTAGTATATAAATAAATAATAATAATAACAACACATAATTGTTGTCAATATAATTATTAATTTGTCATTAATTATTTGATCGATGGCTGTAGAGTTTAATTGTGATGACAATTACCACACATATAGGTTATAGGTGTATCGTATAATATACAAAGACTGATCGTTATACGTATTGTCAAAGAGTTTTTTATATTAGGCACATTTAATAATGATTGACAAAAATGTACAGGGTGGGGCAGTGGGTTCTGATAATTTATAGAGTACAGCGGTTGGGTATTAAAGTAGATAAGATAAACTAGTTTGTCGCCAGATTAAAGTTCATGATGTTTAGTTTTACTTTATCAGTAATCATGGCCTGTAACACGTGGCCTGTAAATCGGCGTGTTTTTTCTGAATCGTGTGATTTCGCGGAATGGTGATATTGCCTGGCCACCACGTTCTCCTGATTTGACTCCGTCCGATTTCTATTTCTGGGGTTATTTGAAATCTAAAGTATTCACTAATAAGCCACATATATTATTAGAGTTATAAGAAAAAATTAAACGTTAAATTACAGCCATCGATGTGCATATCCTTCAGAAAGTTATGGACGGTATAAAAAAACGGACATCCGACTGTATGCAAAATGAAAGCGGCCACTTGAGTAGTGTAATTTTTAAAAGTTAGGACTTTTGTTAATGATAATTAAATATAATCTTCATGTTGAATAAAATACAATTTATTTCATTACTTTGTTTTTAATACTAGACTAATAAACTACAATTAAAATTCGTCAGAACCCACTGCCCTACTCTGTATTTACACATTATTATACACATTTTATACAACTTGTATTTTAAAGAAAAGTCTATAATATGTTTTTCTATACGTATTAAAGTATAATATTTATAAAACTGGTTGTTTTGATCGAATAGTGAATCGGCCGCAAAGAGAAGGTACGATTTTGGTCGAAAAGTGTCTCGCCCGGTCTCCGGTATGCGGGGCGATTTATTATATGAGGAATGCGATAATCCTTAGCCGGTCCGCAGGACAACCACCCGTCGTTATGGCGTCCGTTCTGCATCCGTCCCGCACACCGTCGCCAACCACCCACAGCGAGAGCACTTATATCCGGCACATTCACGTGCCCCTCACATATCTGACTTATACAACCAATGTTCACGGTACGCGCGCATTGTACTGTTGGACACATTTTTAAGAATTACATTCTCGGCACTTATCGCCACACCACGAATTTCACAGTTGAATATAATATATATTGTTATGCAGGTAATGTGTGTGGTCCGTGATTGCTTTTAAATTCGAACCGTAAATTCGGATTACAATAGTTATTAAATGTTTTGCAAACACTCCCTATTTGTCTGCCACGGGAGCGCCGAAAAAGCATATGGCTATTTTGTTTTTTCAAATACTTTTTCCCCAGTCTCCCCGTCATCCAAAAAAACAATTTTTTACAACATTTTTTCATAAATATTTAGTATGGAATTTATATGAATTGTACGGATATTTTTTCAAAGGAATTAATAAAATAGCGTGGAAGACTGTAGAAACGTTTCTCCAACCCACCCAAAAACTAAAATAGCTTTTTCCAAAATTTACTTTTACGAATATTTAGTACGGAATCTGTATGAATTTATACGACCAACCGCAAAATTTTAAAAAAATCCCTTCCAACCGAAAAAAAGTTTTTAGACATTTGGCATTTCCCCAGCCCTCCCAAAAACTAAAAAAAGTCCATATATTTTCATATGTATATTTGGCATTCCTTTTCTTCATTTAAATTAATTAAGACTCTAGTCCGCACGTGGCCTTAATTATAATTATTTTGTAATTGTATTTTTATAAATAATGCAGTCTTTAATTACAGTTCATAGTGATGCTTATTTATCTGAATTATACAGCTTAAAAACACCATAAATCTCAACTATTAATAGTATACGCCTATCTGACCTATCATAATATTGTTTAGCTGATTCGTCTATATCAACTTTTTATTTTTTTTAATCAAATCTTTAATAACTTGATTCAGACTATATATTTTTTTAAAAATGTTGACCTAAAAAAAAAAATTGATTTTTTACACCCATTTGTTCAATTTATGAATATTTAAGGTATGGAAGAGCCATGTTATGTACATTATATATTTTGTTCGGTTATCAAACTCTCAAATTTTACATGATATATTTAGCTTATAACACAATGCACAACCAAACTGTTATTACCTAATTAATATATCGAAGGGGTTCGATATGGGCAATTTTTTTAATTTCTATTTAGTTATGTAAATTAATGCAACTTCTGTTTTTGGAACAAAATTAAAAATGTCATACTAGTTTTCTCATATTATGTTTTTTTTTATAGCAATTAAAATACCTTCATCCAATATATGTAATATGTATAATGAATAGTGATGTTTTTTCTTTATAAAACTGTCGTTTGGCGTTAAAAAATCAAATAAACAATATGCCTTTGCGCCTCACTCCTTTTCATAATATTGTATGCGTCTACTATTAAATCACGAACATTTGCGCGTATATTGTGATTGTAATAAAGCGCGTTAAGTGTAATTTTAATACCCTGTCGCTGTTCATTGTAAAAGTATTATCGTATTTGTTTTTTAAATTTACTAGTTACTGCTATTACCTACTATTTACTATAGTATCGGATATAGGATATTTCAATCTTGTGATCACAAGTGCTTGTGTTGAAAGTGAACGCTGGACGACAAAATCCTTTTTAAAATATATTAATGCGTACCCTCTCTAATTTTATCTTAATCAATAAGACATTTAAATATTCTGGTACGCACATTATTTTTACACTATGATAATACATTTTTGTTAAGTATTTGAGTAACTGAATTTAAATTTAATTTTAAAAGTATTTTTTACAAGACTATGTTTGAATATTGTTTTATGTTAAATAATATAAATATAATTTTTCTAATTTTTGGGAAAAATATAATATTGTGTAAGCAGTAAAAAATCAATGCTGAGCTGGATCTTTTTTAACTCCTTAAGTTAAGTTAATATAAGATCAGTAAGTTATTTTAAGTTAAAAGTTGATTTATAAGTTTATTTTATAACTTCGTTAAGCTAAAAATTAAATAAAACAAATCAATTAAAATTTTAATAATTTTTAAATCGGTAAGGAAAAAAGCTTACCTACAAAATATTGATGAGTTTGGAGATTATTTTAACTCGTAGTTCTGTGCACATATAGGAGTCATAAGGGAATTTACAGTGAATTTTAAGGTGGCCAGTTATAATTATTTGGCCAACTTTTCCCTCCAATATTTGAAATATCTGTAGATATCTAGTATCTTTCTATCTAGTAGACACTTGGCTACTAACTACTATACTTTATATGTGGGCTTAAGGTTATGGCTATATCAAACTCAGACTAGTAATAAATATACATTTTACAAGCAATTTCTCAATATTTTTTTGTATAGCTTTAGACATATCTTTGATATCTAATATTAATTCCCCAACCAACAAAATGATAGATTAATTGTTAATATAAAAATTAAAATTTAACTTAATTTTAATAAATTTGTGTAAAATTAACTTGAAGTTAACACGTTAAATATGTTAAAACGTAAGTTATTGGGTTAAAAATTAATTTCCAAAAATAGTAACGAGTTATTTAACTTAGTTAATATTAACTTAATTTTAATTTTTAATTCGTTAATGCCCAGCCAAGTAGAAAACTATTGTCACGATAATAATTAATATTTATAGTTTTCTAGTTCAAATATATATATAAACGTTGATAAATGTGTAATTGTAAATAAAAATAAATTAATGATTAAATATTTTTTTTTGTGTTATGTACTTTTAATTATTATATTCAAATAAAGAACTAACTCTAACATAATTTGAATAAGAAACTATTTATTTCATCTAGTTATTACTTTACTTAAAAATATATATTAAATAACTATCAACGTTTTTTAAATAATGAATTATTTTCCTAATAAAATAAAAATAATCGAAAAATTAATGAATAATAATCATGCGCCATGCGGGCTTATCAGTTGCCATGTCAATATTGAAAATTTCAAGCAGTAGTTTTCAAAAGTCCCGGAAAAAAAATTAAGAAAAAACGGGAATTTTTACGAAAAACCAATTTTTGACAAAATTGTTCCCGCGTAACTCCCAAATTAATAAGTAGATACTTGAAATAATATAACATTTTTACCTACCATAAAATGTTCAAATATTTTGAATTTTTTCGAGCTATTTATCTGCATAAGAACTTTCAATTTCTATTGATTTTTTTTTAATGATTGTCGATGAAAAGTTTTTTGCTCTGTCAAAAGACTTGATAAATAGAGATTGAATACAATATGTTCCTCATTAGTTGTTTTAGCATTATTAAAAAAAATTCGATCATAAATTCACAGTAATTTTTTTTAAGGGCATAAAGTTAGAATTTTTTCAAAATCACAAAGGCAACACACAATTACGGCAAATTTGTATTTTTTTTACCAAAAACATACTTTTGTACTTCCAGTAGTTCTCGGACCTCGTTGATCATAGAAAGATAGTTTTGGTATTAAAAAATAAGCACAAAAAGTTCAACATATCTTAGAACATACCTAAATTTCCCAATTTTGTATGAATTTTATTACTAAATTTTTAGTGCTAATAAAATTGATTTAAAAATAAATTTCAAAAATCTATTCCAAGATATATAAGTTTTACTTTCGTATTTTTTTAGTATCAAAACCATGTTTCTAAGACCAGCGAGGCCTGATAACTATTGGAAGTACGAAAGCGACGATTTTTTTTCTACCAAGACGGTTTCTTAACAGTATATATTATAATAATATGTTTGTGAGTGTTTTACACGGATAAAAAGTTCTTTTTATACGTGGTTCTTTATAATCATGTTTTATATTTATTTATCAATTATCATCGGTGTTTCCAAGGTTTATAGATAATATATAATCTATAAGACTTGCGTAGTACAAAATATTAACTATCTGACATTAATGTTTATTACTATTTTCAACTTTAATTTAATGTATTTAATACAATGTTATGCCCGCCCAATCAAAATAATTTTACTCAACCACCGAGGAATTATGACGTGTACGAATCACGTGTATATATTGTAACCGAAACGGACATAGTATATCAGAATGTTATAAAAAACGTAATGACGAAAGTAGAAATAATAATTCGGGAAACGCAAATGTATCGAACAGAGCAGAACGCGGTACACTCGTTCGATAAACCAAATTATCGCGGAAGAGACGCAAATTGTTTACACTGTCTCAACAGTAGAAAATAATCATATAACCATGTATATCACCCGCCAGTAAAACGAACAAACTAAGTTTACTAATAGATACAGGGAGCCAAGTGAATATACTTAAAATAAATTGTCTCCTATTGTTGTGAACCCCTGTCTGTATGCTATACGTAGTATAAGATTATGTAATAATATAATATACTATAGTGTGTAAGCATATTATCATGTGAACCGATAGAGTCACACGGTCTTAAGGAATTCGCCGTGTGGACAGTTTTGAGCCCGAGCGAGCCCCTACCGTGTCTCGCTGTCTGTGTAATAGGCAGTGTAGTTCTGGCAGGCCATCGAGCAGAGCCTCTGTTATTTTTTTAAGTCTAAAAAGTATTATTCTGTGTAACTAAATTTCTTTTAAATTGATTATATTAATAAAGTATTAGTGATAACTCAAACACCGCGTATTTATTACTAACGGACAAACTCGGTTGTGGAGACGTCCATAACACCTATGGCAATTAACTATTAACGAAACATACAAAATTAAATTACGAGGCGAGTCCAAGGCACCTTCACGTCAATCGCATCTACACACACACACACACACTCACACTTTTATTTGTTCAGTTATACGTATTCGTTTTAATGTTAATAAATAGACATTTAGTTATTATTTTAATACATTTATTTGCAAAACCACCATCATAAGGATCTCTGGTAGATAAACACGTAATAGTGGGCTGGAGAAACGTTTCTACAGCCCCCCCTCAACCACCACTATTTGCTAATTCCTTTGAAAATAAATCCGTACAAATTCTGAATTTTATCGTACAAATTCATACAAATTCCATACTAAATACTTATGAAAAAATGTTGTAAAAAATCGTTATTGTGAGGTGAGGGGAGAGGAGGCTGGTGGAAAAGTTCGTTGTTTTTTCGCTATTACGGAATAATATGCGTAAGACTTTATTTTGACTGTTTATATTTGTGAGTGTTCTTAGTTTTGTGAGTTCTGTCTATATCTTTCAAAGTTCTAACACTACAGTCATACATTATAATATGATGATTATTAGGGTTAGGATGTTTATGATTTTGCATATTTTTTTTAAGTTGTCCAATAGCTTCCATTTTTATATAGAAATGTGTTTCATGATATCCACATTCAAATTATCCACATTTTATTTTACATATATATGCATATTTTACCATTTTTTATTTATAAGTGCATAATTTGTGTTTTTTTTTTTTGTTTTAAGCGCATATTTGACAGTTTTCGATGCAAAATACTGAAAAATACGGTAATTTTATACTTTATTAACTTAATCTAATAAAAGTTTGATTACATGGTTATACGGAGTATAAAATATATATAATAATAAAATATAAATAGAATTTTCGATAACCGTCGTCGATTGTTACAATCAAAACTTATCTTAAAACTGAGAGCTATTACAATCTTATCAAATATTTTGACATAATGTTTAATAATTTGTAGTTAGTTGCCGTCTAGTTCACGACCGATGTGAAGTATACTGCGCGTTTCGTGTTTTGCCGTGTATTATTATTATATTTTATTTAAGTTTAAATTATTTATAATTATTTTAATTTTTTTTTGTCCACAATTTTTGATTTTTTAATGCATATTTTTCAAATTTTTCATGCATATTTAGTTATTTTTTAGTGCATAAATGCATACATATTTATACATTTTTCAGTGCATAAACATTCTAACCTTAATGATTATTATAGTCTATACTGATCACTAGGGATAGGATTTATATACAATAAAACGTGGTAAAATATATGCATTTTATTTATTAAAAATATGTAAAAAATGCGACAAAAAAATGTAAAACAGTATGATACAATATACAAAAACTACATTTTTAAATTTTTAAAAACTAAAATATTAAAAATATTATTATAAGCTATTAATGTTATTCAAAAGTATCACATGAAATAATGATGTGATGTTTGAAATTTATTTAAGTTTTAAGCCGGTGTTTTGTATTTTCAGCATTTTTAAATGATGAAAGTAAAAATTAAGTAGATTCACAAATAACACGCATACCGCACTCACAATAAACGACTACGACTCGACGCGTCAAAACTTAAATACTTCTGTAGTTGTAAAATAATGTGTTGCAGTTATACAAGTTTATGACAATATTTAGATGAGATATAAATGAAATAACTATACCTATATAAATACTTGATTATTTTTTTTTTTTTTTTTTTGGTTTGATATTATTCTATTTTTTACTTTTACCAAACACCACGGCTAAAATATACCATAAAACATGCATTTTAGGTGTTTAGTGCTGAAATATGCAATAATATGCAAAATAAAACAAGCCCCATTGCTTCATCATAACGTAATTCGTGGACATTTTAAACAAAAACAGTAATCAAAAGTTAAAAAAAAACATATACCAATGCATAATATAAATCTTTGCCCTAATGATCACAAACTACGCACATTCACCATATGATACACAGGTTTCTAAAAAATTGCCTATATTTAACTCCTTGAAACGATATAAAATTACGTCTTAACGGTGGTATTTTGTTATCCTAGACTTTCACATTATACTATGCAATGGTAACGCATTTAATACATAATTTAATAATTAACTTTCAACTAGTTAAACCGTTTACTATGTACATTTTATGATAAAATGTAATGTAGTAGCAGAATATAATATTATTATGATGTCTAAAACTCTTAATTGTTTTTGTAACTTGGATGATATTTATTTTAAGTATATATTTTCAAAATATTAAATATAACTTAGCCTGATGCCCTAACACCTGGGAACCTACATACAAATACATTAAATTATGATTCACTTTGTATACATAACAGATAAAAAATGTATTTCGTTTAAGAATTATCCATTGCCGTAACCATAATATACTAAACAAAATTATTTTGGTCTTGTCAATATCAGTTATTGATTTTAGTTTTGTTCAGAGTTTTAAAGGATACAATTTTTTTTTTTATTTTAAAAAATTTCAACTTTGTAGTTTTTTATAAACATATTTTACTACGGGTACTTTTTAGTTTTTATATTGTATTACGATTAAATAATTTCGTTGTATTCTGTTTTATATTGTACAAAATAATGGTAGGTACAAAAATGTTCATAACGTATTTTTTATAAAAATATCTAGATTAAGATTCATTTTTTATAACTTCTGAATTCTGAAGATAATGTTATATTAATGCTGTAAAAAACTTAGAAAATAAAAAAGTTGTAAAAAATTTTTAAGTTAAAGTTCATATAAAAAAATGTACTTTGAAAGAGAAAATTTAAATATTTAATGTTCATGTATTAATAAAAAAAATGGTATAACTAATTAATTTTTATAAATATATTTATTTAAATTTATAAATTATAGTACACTAAATTGTGTTTTATTATTACTATGGAGTGACTTCTCTAACTAAAGTTTTTAAAGCTATTTTTATGTATAAATCGGTCCTTCATATAGGTTATTTTAAAAATGTGTATTATTTGTGTAAAATAAAAATAAATAAACAAATCTTGTTTCATTTTTCATAAGTTTTTAAAATAGCAGATCAAAAATTATAAAAATACATAGGTACAATTTTTTTTATAAGCATTTAAACTTCAAATTTTGACCGAAATTCATTATCAAACATTTGTAAATTATTTTGTAGTTAAAAGTTTATAAAATGTTTAGTTTTTATAATTAAGGATTGAAAATTTAAAACAAGGTTTTTCGTAAATACCTTATAATGTAACCAGAAAATAAAAAAATATATTAAAAAAACAATTTTTTATAGACATTTTAAGTTCAAATTTAAATGAAATTAAATATTTAAATGAAGAATAACGATATTATTTTTTTCGTTGTAATTTAAAAATATTTTTCGTGGGTACTTGAAACTTTTAAAGTATATTATTATATTTTATACACTCAATTAAATTTTCAAATATAATGTTTTCTGCAAAAATTAATTCAACCTACTGTATTATTAATAGTAAAATATTAAAATTAATTATTTTAAAAATAATAATAAATTCTTGTTCTCGATTACATATTATTATATTCGCAGTTCACATTAATGGTTTTTAATAATATTATACAAAATAACTAGTACTTGTATTTTTGTTTTTGTTCTCTGACAAACAATGGCGTATAGTTTCGTTAAATTTTAGCCGGAGTAAAATTAAAAATTCGTTGGTATGGTTGCAACTTGCAAGCTTTTAAATTAGGCATAGGTACCCAGATACAGTAAGTAGTGGCCAACTACGCACCGCTATCGAAAAATGCTTCGAGCCTGACGATACAGCAAAAGTCAAAATTATACTATTACTAGGCCTAAATAATTCCATACCGTACAAATGCTCATGCGTGCACCCACGAGATTATATACGCTATGCATACAAATTATTAATTTAAATGTCTGTAAACTTTTTATTTAATATACAATGTATTAACCATAGAAATGCTTATACTAATGTAAATTAATTAGTAATAAATAATTATTTAGCTTAACTATTAAGCACTGTTTAATTTTAAACTAATTCTGCACCAGTGTATCCTTCCTTGGCTCCTTTAGTGCGTATCATTGACATTGCTCTACTGTAATTAATTATTATTATTTAATACTCATCGTTCATTTTCAAAGATATTTAGAGTGACTATGATATAAAACGGGCAAGCATCAAAGCTCTAATTATATCCAATGCCTAATTATTTATTATTATTTATTTTGTCTTATTGTTATTGAGATTTCAATATCAAAATCGTATAACTGTGTAATACCGCGAGTATTACTGTACCTATAAAAGTTGGTCAATCGATAATCACAGCAATGCTGTTCAATAATTGTTTAATGTATCGATTTCGTATTTTCCGTAGCTTATTTAAAATGTTTACAAGGAACAAGAGTTATAATTGCGTCAATATAAAATGATCAATTGCTTGTCATAGTGGTTGAAACTCTAAAACCGTCATCCTACCCCTATGGCTATCTAAGGTAGGCTCATCTACGGTCCTAGATTGGATACTATTTATAATAATAATAACAAACTCCATGATCGGGACGGCGGTACAAGGTGAGACATAATTTATAATTTTATCAAAGTTTAAATACCTACAATAATTTTATTTTGTTGAAGTTAATAGATGACTTTTAAATTGCTAGAACCGAACATTTCAAACAAAAAATGTAATCAATTATTATCCAGGATACAGCTGAAAACGTAAATAATTTATGCACCTATTAAACTTATAATTGTTGAAAATATTATTGTTATATCAAAAAAAAAAACTATCATTGCTTTAAATGATTTTTCACTAGTTAATATTTATTCTTTATTAATTTTAAATTAGTTGTTACTACCTCGATTTTATTTTTAAGTAATTATTTACACATCATATTATATTATTTTAAAAACACACCTATATTATTTTACACAATTCTGCGTTTTTACTGAATTATTATTTTGACTATAGTCAACGATTTATGTATCGTTTATATTTTTTACCAACCCCACACTCGTCAGTCTTCAAATACCTATGTATTTATTATTTTTGAATTGATATAGAAAACTGCAGACTTTTTATTATTTTAAAATTATAATAATAACCACGCAAAAATGAAACGTTTCAACGAGCTGCGTCATAATTATTCAATTATCAACGTATATTATAGTAACTAATTTACAAGTGTACGATTTCATTGAACATCGCACAAATGTTGCATTTGACAATTATTGATGAAGGATTTGAGGGTTGAAAAATAACGATATTCTAAATTACTAAACGATAAATTTTCGGAAAAGATTTGATAGTGTATCCGAATAAATGTATTCCTAAAGAAGGTAAGTCAAGTCGACTGTACTCGGGCTTGATCTTGTACAACAAATGTGCATTACTGATGGGTAGTAGTTGCAGTTGACGGCGAACCGTTATTGTTCGGGTTCTTATGGCAATGCGTCGGCAGTAGAAATGGGACAGGAAATCGATGATAAAAGTTGCTCGGCCATCTCTGAAAAGCGATATTGGACAAGAACGGTATCATCGGCTGCTGATTATACATGAACACTTGTTGGCGGGACAGTGGTGGTGAAAAAAAAATGGCCCTCTGCTGTAATAATTGCTGTTGCAGGTGTTGTTGTCGTTGTTGGTATTGGTGTTGCTGTCGTTGTTGAAGATATAATTTATGAAGGTGTTGTTGTTGTTGGCGTTGGTGTTGCCCCTGTTGACGCGTTTGCTGTAGTTTCGAGTCTCCGTGCAACAAATCATATTCGTGCGTCGAAAAAGCTGAAGACGATTATGGAAACATTTTTTTTTTTTTTTTTTTTAAATACCGTTCAATAATTAATATTATTTTATTAAAGTATTTAATTACTCTTCTACGTAAAATAATAATAACAATAGTGGTAGTCATTTACTATGCCTATTAAGAACTTATTTTAATTTTGTTGAAAAAATTAGGTAAATATCAAAATTATTCGCATTGTTATCCATCACACGCGAAACAATTAAAAGCAAATAAATATTAAATTACTGGCGGAAGTAAGATTATTAACTGGTTATTACTGTCAAGTCTCGGCTGTAGAATTACCTGATTGTGGCATTTTGTTCGATCTTGCGGGAAGACGGGTGTTAAATTGCTTGTTTCGTGATCTTATCCATGGTGCGAGTTCGTCGTCAGTCCCTTGACAGACAATATTTGAAGAGATAAAAATTGTAAATGGTTTTTTTTTTTTTTGTTTTTTGTTTGTTTCAATAAGTTTATAGGAATACCTTTCGACAATAATAGCTCATTTAAACTAACGTAAGGCCAATCCTCGAGTATGAAATTTGATTTTTTTAACGGCTGAGATGCATTTGTAACGTGGTGGTAGTCCAAAGTTTTCTTCGGTTCTTAAAAAAATTATCAAATAGACACATTGACGATATAGGGATGAAATATTTAATAAGACGTTTAAAGCTTACTGGAATTGTGCAACACCAATTTAGTTTGCCTGTTAAATATGGTTTTGTTTACGTCCAAATTCAAAGATATATTTTTTCCACCTAACCAATGGTTTTTTTTCGCAAACGTAATAAAACTTTCTACATTATTAGCATCCCTATAAAACAGAATGATAAGTAACAATTTATCTTTAGTTTAAAAATACATTTTCATTTACAATTTACATATAATATAAATCAGTAATTTTCGTGTAAGAAATTATAGTTGTATCAAAACATGTATTAAATTGTATTGAAAACAAAATTATTTTTGAGTAATTAATAACATACAATTATTAACTATTGTGCATAAAGTAAAAATAGGTAAATGTACATTATATACGTATTAATTAATAATTAAAATATTTCTTGCAAGTGCAAGAATTTACTATTTACATAAATAATCTAATATATGTGTTTAAATATTATTTTATTATTATCAGAATTTAAATGTACCATTAAATCAATATAATTATGTAGGTACGAAAGTGTTTACAGCAATTTAACTGTAGCTATTAATATTTGTTAATTAACTTTTGATTATATATATATATATATATATTAGAAGATTGTTTGTAAGCTTTGTGTTTTTGTGTTACCTAGTTACTCTTATAGCCTTATGGGTCTGAATAAAATTCAAATAAATTAGTTTAGACTGGAAATTTGAATTATATCATAATAATTACAATTAAGCATGAGGTATTTACATTTTATAATATAAATTTTTAATGCATATTACAAAAATATTAACTATATAGTCATTCTTGAAATGTGGGTACTACTTACATAGTATTTAATGAATACTATATCAATAATAAATTAAATTGTTTAATGCCGTAGATGTGCAAATATTTATTTAAACATATATATATAGTATATTTTCATAGATTTTAAATTATGTATTTTGATTTTAATACCTTATGCCCTAAAAACTATTCAATTTTTATCTTTGTCCCTTAATATATTATTAAAAAAATTTTTTTTAATCAAAATCAAATATGCAGAAAAATTGAATATTCTTTATGTTATTAGTTTTTAAAATAAAGATGATTTAAAAAATAATAGAATAATATCCGTGTTTAGTCCATACACATTCCCATGGCATAATCATTGAAAGAATCTTTTTAGATTGTTTAATATGTATCTATATTCGCAGTTACAACCGTTTTGGAAATAAAAAATCCAAATCCCTTGGTTTGAAATCGTGTATTCTGATGGTAGTTAGATTGACGAAGACGTCAAGCGTGTGTACAGGGTTAGGTTAGGCCTAACTTTAAATGCACCCCTTTACACAGAAAAAATAATCAAATCGATATTGCCAATACTTTTTGTGTTATGATTTTTTAAAATGAAGAAATAACCACGCCCCACTCTGTATATAAGTATATATATATATAATATATGAGTACACAGTGTATAGAAATCGGCATAATAATTATACAAACAATTTTAATTTAAAATAGTCGTGTCAATCGAACCTCCTGATATTATAATAATATCATCGTCGTCGTAATTATATACTCACGCGCCCGCGATGCACCTGAGAAACATATACTCGGTATCGGGTAACATCCACGTCTCCATGTCGGAGAACCGGAGACAGGCTTGTCGGCGGTTGGCACGGTCGTCGGGCGTCAAGTTCACTTCGTACACGTCATCGCCATCGTAAACCACTGGATCCGAGACGAAGGAATCGCCGGCGACGACCGCTAACCGACTCTCCGGTATCAGGTCCTTGACGGACACCTGTTGCAATTCACTACGGCCAATGCCATCGTCGGACATTGTAGCACCGCTTTTAACGTTTTAATAATATATTATTAAAACGACAATAATATTAAAACAAGACGAGAAGAGCAGCGCACACAAACTACGTAAGCCGCATAATTACTTACCGGGTAGATGGTACAGGCACAGCTATAAAATACCGCGACTGATCGACAAGAAAATAATATTGTAATAATTGTATCTGCCGTTACCACGGGCAGGAATGTGTTATGTGTATTGCTTGATGTACGTTTTAATAATATTGAATATATAGTCCTGTTGGTATGATAATAGTTTAATATGATTGACGACCATTATAATAAACGGCAGGTAGGAATCCAAAGAGTTATGAAATTCGGCATAGGTCGGAATCGAACTCGATGAATTTATATTATAGGTATGTTGAAATTTTAAATTCTGGTTTGAATTATGACGGTTAAGTGGGTTAAAACAATTTGCAAATGCTCGATATTTTGATGAATTTTGGTCAAAATGTAGCTTTAGGTGCTTATAAAAAAAATTGAATTTTAAACATTTTTAAAAAATTTTAAAAATTAATTGAGTGTATAAAATATAATAATAATATACTTTAAAAGTTTTAAACACCCACGAAAAATATTTTTAAATTATAACGAAATAAATAACATCGTTATTCTTAATTTAAATATTTAATTTCGTCTAAATTTGAATTTAAAGTGTTTATAAAAAATTATTTTTTAATATAATTTTTTAATTTGTTGATTACACTATTAACTATTTATGAATAATCTTGTTTTAAATTTTTAATCCTTAATAATAAAACTAGAACATTTTATAAATTTTTAACTATAAAATAATTTGCAAATGCTCGATGATGATTTTCAGTCAAAATTTAAAGTTTATAAAAAAAAATGTACATATGTATTTTTATTATTATTAATCTGCTATTTTAATAACTTATGAAGAATCTTGTATTAAATTTTCAAGCATTTTGCCCAACGAACATTTTTATTGATATTTATAGAAAAATAATTTAAACGGACAAAAATTTTTTTGGGCCTATAATAGCTCAAAAAGTGTTAAAATATTTTAAAATTGTTTGGTTTATAGAAAATGATAATCTCAACATTTGATGAAAATTTCAAATGTCCAGGGTTATTCGTTTTTGAATTACAACAGAATAAGAAAATCGTTCTCTGCGAAATCGGTAGTTTACAGGTGAATATCCAATGTCTAATTTCAAACGCTCATAAAGAGCTAGTTTGACTTTCCGGTAATTTTTTTTTTTTTGTAAAGGTAGAAAAACTTATAAAAAATCTTGTGTTGAATTTTCAAATCTTAGATTTAAACAGAAAATTTTTTGTGAATTTTCAATAAAAAAAAAGTGAATGTCTTGAATTTTACGTATTTTGTCGAAATTTCAAATTTAGATGTTTATAAAAACACTATTATAAACTTACGCTCAATTTTTTTTTAATTTTCATTTACAACAAATTATGAAGAACCTTGTATTAAATTTTTAAGTTTTTTGACCATTTGAAAAAATTTTTATCGATGATCATAAAAAAAAAATCTAAAGTTTCCTAAAAAGAGTCTATAAATAGTTCAAAAAGAGTCAAAATATATTGAAAACTTCAAGTTTTTCCCAATGCATTTAAAAATTAGGAATTTTGAACTTTTGACCCTCCCAATGTACCATCTAGATTCACTTTTCTATCGGAAAAGATGCTGATAAAAAAAATCGAAGTACTTTTATTGCCTCAAAACGTGATGACAGCACAAAAAAAAAACAACATACATCATTGTAAAATCAATACATTCATCGTTCTGTTTAGAATCTAAAATAGTTATGAAATATGTATGTATAATTAATAAAGATGAAAAACCGAAAGTTAATTACATCATAAAAATACAGAAACATAATATAAATTTTTATTTAAATTTGAAGTGGCAATAAATAACTTTTAGAACTATAAAAACTAACCGAAACATTTTTTTTAAAAATGTTATTCCAGGCTGGTGGATTGCTGTAAATTTAAGTTTTTTTTTAGTAACTTCTTAGAAAACTACACTGAAAGTCTATACAAAAGTTACTTTTTTATACTTAGTACTTATCGTCTGCGTCACATTTCCATTCGACAAACGGTATATACAATCTGTATGACAGTACCAATAAAACTTTTCAAGCACTTTTTTTACCAGAAAAAAGTATTTACTGACAAAATAAAAAATGTAAAACCAATATCTTCTTTACTAACATTCAGCATCTAGAATGTAGTTTTTAACGAAAATGTTAATACCTATCATTTAAATTATTATGCTTATGTCTAACATTAATAATAAATAATATATTTAGTTTTAGGTTGCTTGTAATACAAGAAATACAATATTTCCACATTAGTTGAATAATGGGCGTATTGAAAAAAGCAAGCTCATCCTTGTTTATGGTAATAACTTTGATAATGAAAATTATTTTCTTGTTTTTAAACTCAAATTTAATTAATATACTTCTCATCATTATACTTATTTCTATTTATACGAGTAACGAAAAATTGAACATACCACATGTAAATAAATTGCCAGTACAAAACGTCGTGTAACCATAATGTTTTGTATTATTGAAGTCTGAAATACACTTCAAAATAATAACTGTATAGGTGCATTTTAGTGTTAGCATATTATTTATTTATTTTTGGTGTATAGTACGCTAAGTAAATAAACAAGATAAAACGGATGACTATAAGAAAATCTATCATATTATTCAAATATATTATATAGTTTAACAACTTAAAATAGATATTTAGATTATCAAGTCCATTAAGGGGCCTACACATGACCTGTTTTTTTTTTTTACTCAAAAACATGCCTTACAGGGAAAACTTTCACGTCTTGTAGAGTGATAAATTTTAAAATGTCAACAGGGTGCATTGGACTTGGATTTTCAAAATTATATTTCAAAACCATTTAATACGATTATGAATATGACTCATTTTTACAAGTTTTTGCTTTTTTTATTATTTTTTTTTTCAATTTTTTCAAAAAATTATTTTCTTTAAATATTTTCCTGATTTTTATGTTCCTATAAACTATTATTCCCATGTATTACTTTTTTTATATTTTATTTTCCCATTTTTTCATTCCAATGAATAACTTTTCTGGATTTTATAACCCCTTGGTATCCGCATACAACCACACCTACACAAATCATCATTGACGAGTGATGACTAACTCAAATGGACGAAGACAATGTAATTGCATATTGCCTAAATATTGCCCCTTAATAAAGATACACGAGCAGAGCGCCCTTAAAGTGGCTATTTATGAAAGGGCAAAATTTAAGTAATTTCTAATTTCGCTGTCGCCGCCCGTGATGTATCAATGTTGATGCTATTTGTAAATAATTATTAGTATGAGTGTGGTGAACACTATGTTCTGAAAAATGCGCACACAAATTCACGAAACACTAAATGCACGCTCGAAAATATTTTTCTAATTGTGTGACAGTGAATTCCAAAAGAAACTTACTTAAAGTTGTCCAATTTCAATTTTGAAATATAATTTGAATTTGTTAGCTTTTTAGAAAATAGTCTATTTTAGATACTTTATAATTTTATATAGTACTGTACTACAGTGTCTATCAAATTTATTTATTGTCGGCAATGTCGGGTAATAAGTACAGCTAGTATCTAAAATGTTTTATTATTGGGTAAGTAGGTACATTAACCTATATATATATATAGGTTACTATATATAGTAATTATTTTAGAGTACTCTCGTCTCTCGCAGAGATATTAATAAAAGAGCCGAAGTACACCTTAAGTACAGAAAAACAGACAATGCCATTCGACGCCAAAAACTAATTAAATTAAGTAATGCTGAGTTTATGTACCAGTTATGTGTGTATGAGTGCTCTATAAGTATACATACCTATACTTAATAAAAATATCCTAACAATGAGGGTAAAATAATTTATTTTTTGGTGACTGGTAGAAGGTTGTGTAATTACTACATTCTCTAAAGAGCAGAATTTTATAATCTGCCCCAAGACGCCATATTCGTTATCAAAGCACGTTGGCACTGTTGGCACCAATAAGCAACCATATAAGTAAAACAACAAAATAATTTACATTGAACATATATTACTTATTGTTTGAATGAAAAAAAACAATATTTATTATATGATGAAGATATGTCATATAGGTATAACGTATAATACGTAGATAATTAATGCTTGAACTGGAAAAAATTGAAAAGGGATGAATATTTTATTTTTATATTAATAATTGGGATATAATTAGAAGATGTACTCCGTCTCCTCTGTTTCAAGCACTGAAAATATAACAAGAAATAACAATCAATAACAATTATATTATATAATAAAATATAATAAAATATATATAATTATTGTAATTTGTGACGATATATAGACGAAAAAGCCGCAATTAGGATGAGGATTTTTGCTCGTTCGGATGTGATTACTATTATTGCAAATCTATATAAAATATTAAATAATCTATTAATTTAAATATGTATGTGCGCCATATTCAATATTGATAAGTGTGCCATTTTCAACCGTCGGTGGATATATTATTTTGTTCCTCGTCACCTGAAAACACGATCAGATCAATTTGTGCAGTTGTATTTTATTTGATGTGATACATAACTTGCAAACAGGTAGAAACTGGAACCTTGATGAATTTCAGTTACCTATCGCGATTTTAGATATTCAAAGTACAAAGTCACTTTTAATAAAACTTTTCAAAGGCTTCAAAAATGTAAATTATCATTAAAATTGTAATACAACCATATCTATAAGGCTATATTTATATAATATAATATTATTTTCTCATATAGGTTATGGGTATCAAGACATTACCTACTAGGTATAAATCTAAATTTTAGATCCAAATATTATACCTCTACACATTAATTTTGTTCGTAAAAGTGGGTATATTATGTCAACGTTTTGTATTTTATTATTAACTATCTGAATAACCCGGCTTCGCTGCTGTGAAATGACAACTAAAATCGCGGCTTCTTAAATAACAGGATTTACATTTTCTTAAGCAACAATAAAATTGGAAATAATAGATCACTCGGTAGAATATTTGGAACAACTTTGTGAAAAAAATCGTCATCTTTCATATATGTAAGGATTATTTATATAGAAATCGTGTAAATTGTAATTAACTATTAACTAACGATAAGTGACTTTTTTTCTCTATATTAAAATTAAAAAGAATATATGATAATCTATAAAGAATCAAAACACTAAAAATGTATGTTTAAAAATATCGATCCGATTTTGATTTTAGTTCTGATTTCATTATTTTAAAAAGGTTCCGGTTTTTTCCAGTTTGGTTCGTTTAAAATGCAACGCAAACACTTAATTTTTGAGAAAGTTTCATCTAGTTTATATAGGCATAATACAATGAAAAATAGTTCGACTGCTAACTGGTGTTTTTACTTTTTACAAACTTTACGTGACGTGTGTTACTATTTATTAAATAGTAATTACATACTTAATATGTAGCTGCTAATTGCTATAAAGTCATCAATGGAAAATAATAAAATATTATATTAATTAAAATCTTGTGCAGTCTAATTATTTTATATAACAAAAATCACAAACAATAGGTACCTACTTAAATATATATATATTTTTTCCATATAAATGTATGCACAATTGTTACTCAAAACGATATTTGTATTCATACCAAAACGTGTCGAAGTGTAGAATAGTAGGAAGTATCTTGAAGTAGGTAAGTACTTAATCTAAATCTTTAAAATGTAAACCTTTCAATATAGGTACCTAATTTATTATGTGATGCTGATATTATTTAATATTATTAATTATTATACATTAAGTTTCTATATACATGCAGCATACATTTTAGTTTTATTCAATAAGCCAAAGAGTACAAACCATTTTTGAAAATGTTTAACTTTTGGCGACTTACAGCATACAAATGAGCTTTTTTTTTGTTTCATTGTTGATTACCATCTCTGCGTTAACTTTTAGTCTGGCAGTGTTGTGATGACACGTCACTGCAGTGGTGTGGCTAGATAAGAAAAGGCCTCAGGACAGTAAATAAACTAGGCCCTTAACTAATATAATCTTCATATTGTGGGACCCCCTGAGCTCTGGGGCATTGCCCTATTTTGCACTATGATAGCTATGCTCCATAATACAAAGAGAACTAAGTATTATATAGTATGAATTATAAGTAATCCGAACATAAACAACAATTTAAAATCAAAATTTTAAAGATTAAATTTTTTAAGTTTATATCAAGTTTTTAATAGCTTTTTATTGTTTTAATCGTATATCACTATATTGTATAATATGTTATGCTGTATTGAATGTCTGAATAGTTTTATACTACATAACAAAGGCAAAGTGTCATAGAAAACGAGACGTTTATCCATTTAGAATACAGACAAATAATTTTAAATTTAATAAAATTATTTATTTAACAAACTTGAATGTCATAATATATAATATTAAATATATATTTCAATATGTGTAAGAATCTTCTTTTTTTGATATACCATTATATTATTCTTAGAATAGACTAGTTACAGGCCCTGCACAGGCATTTTAGTAAACATCCAAATACAGTATAAAATTAAATATGAGACATCACATTAAAAAAGTTGTTACGGTTTTAAATATATTTCATTTTGTTTCTAAATTTTGAAGATATATATATTTTGCAGTTAACATAAAATAAAATAATATAGGAAGGGGGGATGTCCAAGAGGCATAGAGCCGTTTTTATTTTAACCCCTTCACATATGGTCTAAAGAATCAAGCGTTGCCACTGCTACATTCGATTGGTTAAATCAGATTTAAAACTACATTTTAATGTTGTATTATAATGCTTTAATTTATGATTAAAATTAAAACTATTGCGATTCATTTATAGATATTCTAATGTGTGCGGTGTAGGAGTGATTAAGTGATCACTGTGATATACCAAAGTATACAATTATAAAACCAGTGATTTTAAAAGTGGAATGTAGTAATTTATAGTTTTAAATATATTTTGATTATTGTGATACATAATTACAACACATATGCATAATTTTAATAACAAATATATCAATAATATACAATTAAAAAATAAATTATCTTTTTTTTAAACAACATTCAATAATAGATCACAGTTAAACTAACAGCATGGAAGACAAATCTCTTAAAAAAAATATCACTCTTTAAACAATAACATTCAAGTACAAAACTAACCGTCAAGAATTTAGAAGTTCGTCTAGTGCATCTGTGTCGTCCTCTATTTCGATGTCTTCGAGTGAAATTTCATCACGCCCACCATTGCCTATATTTAACAATCACAGTCATTAAGGTATTTTGTACCATTATGTGTATGTGTATATCAACTTATATTATTAAATTTCACCCACTTGAACTCTTCATCACAGGAATCATGCCTGATATAATATACTGTCGCATATCTTGTTGAAATACTTGGTTAAAAATTTCTTGTCTTTCTTTGAGTTTGATGTTTATCTTTTGTTCTAAATCAGCTACTTTATCTTTGTGATCTGCTTCTAGCTCACCTAAAATTATACATTTTTAATAAATTATGTACTAATACCTATATCAACACCAGTGATTGTACCGCTAATTTTTTCTAATTCTTTCAGTTTTTTTGATCGGTAAACAGCCAATTGAAACCGTTCATTCAACATCTGTTCTTGCAGTTCCTGTTCCTCGACTACATCATCTAGCTTCAATAACTGGTGCTCCACATCATTTATCAATAATTTTATATTTTCTAAAATTATACATGCATTTTATGAAAAAAAAAAAGTCTATTATTATTGATAACTAATAACTTTTTAGAAAAAAATTACCCATGTCTTTCATGGCATTTTCAATACTCTTTACTAATTGTGGCATTGAATCCATGCAAGATGTGATTGTATCCATTTTTTTCCATTGTTCACTCATTTGATGATGTAAAAGACTAATCATTTCATTGACTTCCTGTAATTTAATGTTAACAAAATATTTATACTTATATTATTTCCTTTTTTGTAATATGCAAAACCTCGGCTTTATGTGCATTGTCCTCAGCTAATAAGTGTAGCTGATTCCATTCAGTCTGATATTTATGCAATAGATCCGCACCAGCATCATAATTAACAGGATGTTCACTAGGAGACTGAGAAACAATAACTTCATTCACAGACAATCCTCTTAAGCTAGAAATAAAAATAGTACATAAAAACTTCATATTGTTCTAATATAATTACTAAAAACCAGGTATGTAGGTAAAATTTTTATTTCAAGTAGATGCCGTAAAAAAAAAAAAAAAATACCTATTTAATTAAATTTAATAAAACAACATTAAATAAACAAAAAATTAAAATAATTTATTTTATTTCACGAAAAAAAAAAATATAAAAATTTAGGCAATTCATTTCCTAATCGTAAATAAAATTATAAAATTATATTAATAAATTATTAATTAATTTAAGTGTATGTATTTTGAATAATAAGTTATAAAAAATATTGAAGTACAAGTCGCCTATCTTAGAGAAAGGACAAAGGGTCCTAGTATTTCAATTGTAGCTACCAGGTTTGTAGATAATTTTTGTATGTTAAAAATCTAAGGGTTACAATTTTTATTTTGCTGTAGCTATAATTTATCAAAATTACTCTAATGCAGAAAATGATTATCATGTATTATACTCTTACTCTTACGATAAAAAATTAACAAATCATTCAACGATTGCCAGCCATGAGTAAAATAATTAGATTTAGATAGATAATATGATATTATGTCAGTCTTAATTTCTAAATGTCCATGAACTTGGCTAATGTTAGTAAATCATAATTAATGATTCATTAAATCACTCAATCACAATTTTAAAAAAAGTGTTCAGTATAATTTGGCTATGCTTATGCAGACCATACACTATACCAAAATTCAAAATTAAGATATTGATAAATCACTAAAGGCTATAAAGGGCACTCATTTTATTCAGTAAATTGTTGAATAGATTATAAATATAACCAATAAGACAATTAAAATTTTTAAGCAACAAATGGTTTTAAATGTGTTAGATAAATAAATAACAAGTTATGTTGATATTCTCTTATCTTAATGTAAGTCAATTTAATGGTGGGTCAAAAATTAAAAATTATTTTTTTTTTAGTTTTATTTTTTATAAAGTATAAACTACACTGATATGAAAATTAATATTTATGTATTTGATTATTTAATTATGAGTTTTTTCTTTCGTAAAATCTAATTAAAAATTTAGATATCTACATATTTATTTATTATTATGATCAAAATATTTAGTCTTATTTATGATTGATCTATAATATATTATGTGCATAAATAATATTATAAATTTGAATTAAAAATAATATAGGTACAAATAAATTTTTAGTTTCTCTACTAATATGGAAAAATAATTTGTGTCATTTAAATCATACATCATGTTATAATTTTTTTGACTGGCAAACATACTTGGATTAAAATATAAATAAAATTCTAAATATTTTATTATAATAACATAATATACTTAGTATATAACAATGTATTTTTTGCTAAAATGCCAACCCAAAACATGGCAAATGAGACGGGATTATTTGTATACTTTGTATTTTGTTTTGTGGGTACTTAAAGTGTAGAAATCATACAAAGAAAAACTAAAAATACAGGTTTAAATTTCAAAATTGTACATTATATTACTATAATATGTATTATAATAGTGAATAGTTTTGAGTTCAATTAATAATAATTAAATAAATTTAATTAATTTAATTTAATTTATTTTTATTAATTTTAATACTTTATAACATTTTTTTAATGTTGATAATATAATATGAATGAATATAACAATATATCTAATGTGTATATCTGAAGAATTGCAATGTCATTGAATATAAATTTGGCAAGTCCATCAGTAAATAATTATTTACTATATTCGCAATAGTTAAACTTTTATTGATTTATTCAAAATACAGTTAATTATAGAAAACATTTATTAATATCACAATGTATCGCAAACTACCATAAGGTTTCGTAATTTTGAAACTTTTATATAAATATATATAAACACTTGTATGCAATGAAAATTAAAGTACAAGTACATAATTATATTAATTTTAATAATTACCATTTCATTATTATGATATACCTGCAGTTTAAAAATCAAAATCAAATATAAATACTTTTTTTTACAATGATATATTATAATTACTAATTACTAACTAACTTTAAATTAAACTAATCTTAAATTAGTATAAATTATGTATTCAATTATCATTTCAATACTTAAATGATTTATCCATCTTAAAATGGATTGTCATATTATATTATATATAGTATAGGTTCTAATTTATTATAATAGATATATAAAAACAAGATGTTGAGATTCTTTAATAGACAAATTCAGAAAATTTCAAATAAAAGAGCCAAAATATTTTGAAAATAATTTTATGTCAAAAAAATGCTAATTTTAGAATTTGTTAAAAATGTGTGGTGTTGTCTAGATTTCCTATTTTCCTGTTGGATTTGATCAGTTGTTCCATATTATTAAAAAAGTAATAAGAATATCCCCTCCATGTAACCAACCAGATAAGATTTCCTACCAGAAACCACCAATAGTTTTAAAGGTTGAAGCAAATTTAATTACTCAAATAATGAGATCAGACACAAGAAAGAAAACTTAGAATAAACTTAAAAAGTTTATAGGTTTCTATAGATTTAATATTCTTAAATTTGCATACCATTAACATGTGTTAACTAGTTAAGTACTGAATACAAAGCAGTATATTATTATTTTGTAACTCATGTGAGTCATGTAGATGTAGGTACTGACAACAATAATATTGATTTATATTTTACACTAAAATTATTTCAACTTATAAAAATTATAAAATAGTGATTAATTAGTAACTGCTAAGCAACTAGTATGCAACTAAACGAAACAACGATACACACAACTACTAAAGCATTATTATTATTATTACATTATTGACTCATATTTAGATAAGATAATTTATTATAAAATAAGTGCTAAGTATTTAAACGAATATGTTTCTTGTTAAATTATATTCTAACAGTTCATCATAAATTAATTTATTAATGTGTAGTTATTCATTTATTAACTAGTATAATCTATTACTATTGTAAATATTAAATCAATTTAAATGTAAGTAATAAAGAAAAATTTAATTTTGTTAATAATATTTTATTTAAGTACCTATAAAAAATGTACTTATAAATGTAATTATAATAATCTAGGATCTAAGTTTATATATACTATTATGGTAAATTATTTGAATGTATAAATAATGTGTTTTATTCGTATACAATCAGTAGGTAGTCATAGTGGTTTAAAATAAGTATGGAAAGACACATTGTATTCAAATAATAAAAACTTCACTCAGCTTATATTAAAAAGTATTTTATAGCTGTTTATTTTGAGAACCATTAACATACATAATACAAATATATAATTTTATTTTCAGAGATTGTTTAAGACAGGTTTAAAATTATTTTGTAGAGATATGGAAGTATGAAAAAATTAGTACCACTTCCTCTACTTTGATTGTTATATATATACAATGAATACAATGATATAGTTAATACATTATTAAACAGTTACCTAATTAGGTATCCAATAGATTATAATAATAATGATATTATTATATAAATGTCATAATTATATAATATTCTAGCTGATCTCATGCACCTTGTTGCCCATTAAAAAAATTAATAATGCTAAATCTATATGAATATGTTTTATTTTATAATATAACGGTTAAAATATACTAAGTGATATTCAATTTATTTTGGGTCATTATGTATTTTTATTCGTTTTATTGAGAAAAGTCTGATCCGTCTCATTCTGTTCTGCCCAACGTTGCTGGAGCCAAATATTAAGTTAAAATTAACCTCAAGTGATTTTCAACCTTCTAAACCACCTAGATAGGCAATCCACTGCATTGGATCGCAAAAATATGTGAGCAAGTAAAAAGTGTTGTAATGCATTTGTAGTTCAAACTTAACACCACGGAATACAACACAAGGCGTTAAATTATTTACATTATTATTATTTTTTTTGGCACCCAATTAATTTTTCCAAACAAATTATATACAAAAACCTTCTATGAATCTAGACTTATGTAATAATGAAAACTGTACTAAAATCTGTCGAGTACTTTTTGATATTTTTGCGAACAAACAAACAAACTCTGTCTTTTTATATAATAGTAAGATTTAACCTATATTTGCAATAATATATGGGCCAAAGAACAAAGATCAGATAATTTTATATATTTTATTTTGATTTCAATACTTTTTATAGTTCTTAGTATAAAGTACCTATTACAATAATTCAAAAAATAATTTACATAGTTTCACCATTAATATATATATATATATAAAGATAAAAAACACATAAAAATATTTTATTTTTTTTTGTAACCCACACATTGAAATGATGAATAAAATATAAGTACCTGAGGGAAGTATGAAATTATGAAATTAAAAGATGATCATAATATTATCTTTAATTAGTTGATTATTGATCAACGGTTACATTTTACTGTTTAAATAAAATATAAATTACTTATTTAAAATATTTATTCAATTTAAATTCCTAACATTTCAGTTTTTGCTTCAAGCCAACGATATATTATACATATTTATAATTTAAACTATTATCCATAACAATATTGATTCTTAAATATTTGAATATAATATAATAACTATACAATTGGGTATGGTTTAAACAAATTATAGAAAACATTTTATTTTTTATTTTAAATTATATAAATTATCTACAAGTAACTTCATTTACATAGTAGAAAATAACTCACAAATACAATTTTAGTACATAAAGAATAAGAAAAAATATTTTATCAACTATATTTGATTTAGATAAGACAATTTGTTTAGTGTAGAAACAAAAATATCAACAATATAAGTGACCCTGATGAGTAATAGTAAATAGTACTTATAAGTTTATTAATATAGGTAATTGTAATATAACATATCAAAATTTAATATTATATTAGAGTATAATAATGGGTGTACTGAAAAAGGGCACAATTCAGTTTTAAGTAGGTATTAGTTAAAATGTAATACACATGCATCAAGTTATTCACACAAAGCCTTATTTGTTTCCAACAAATCTCAAGTAAATAAATAAATAAATACATAAATAAAATTATAAATTATAATAATAATGGATACCACAAAGACGTCAGTTAGGCAAGTATAATAAATAACTATAAACACTATCAAATAGATACAAAGTATAATTTATTGCATTTCATTTTTAAATGAAATGTAACTAATCAGGAAAAATCAGTGCAAAATCAAATAGGTATTCTAACAATGTCTAATTTAATAATGTTTCAACAAATATTAATGATAACAACCTTGGGGTGTACTATTTTTTTCTGCATTTCAGTGTAAAATGTTCAACACGATGATAACATCGTAATGAAACAGTGTCATTTCGAGATCTTATTTAATTTGATTTTAGTAACATTTACCTTGCTGACAATCCTTCTTGAACGACATTGTGCAATTTTTCTCTCAAATTGCCAAACATAATGGAACCAGACAACGGACGGTAATTATTTATCGAGCTCTATAAAAACATCAAATTATCAGAACAGCAATTAAAGAACGGGAAACAATATTTTTATTATTAATAAACACCAAAATCAAATACCTTTTTTGTTTAAAAAACGATTAAATTCACTAATTTTGTTATCATTCCAAATAATTGTTGGAAGTGATAACCGCATGACATTAGACTTGATAACGTAGATAAGAGTGGACATATTTTAAACCTAACTAATCCAAACGTTCATCATAGATCGTTTTGATTTAATTAAGCAAATTAACACTGTACATTTAGTTTTAAACCGTCTTAGTAGCTGTAACGTGGGCGCAGTAACCATTTTGTGCAGTTTTATTTTTAACAATCAATAAAAATACTGTTCTTTTTCACACATTAAGGTGAATCCTGTCAATTATTCGTCCATTGTCATTTGTTTAACTGGTTACATCATCAGTTAATTAAATTTAAGCTCGCACATTTTTTTTTGTTTATATTGTCATCTCTATTTACTGACTGCACTGTTTAAAATGTTTTAGTTATGCACCAGCAATGAACAATATGGATAGAAATTTTCTGCAAACTGAAGAACCGGCAATGATTTCTGAAGACACACAGGACGAGAACAATGTGACAAGCACCCAGACTAATGGTACTGCAATAACATTTGAACCACTAAGCCCTGAAAAAGTCAGATGGTTTTACAAAAGTGATCACAAAAGATGGACCAAGTTTGATGGTTTTGATTCATTAAACATAGAGTACAGGTACAGGGCAAACTTTGGCAATGAAGAGGATGTATCTAGTTTGAATGGGTCTTTTAATTATTTTCTTGGTCTTTATACTGTTGTGGTGAGAGGAGGTCTTTACGAAGTAGACTTATCAAAGAAAAAATGTACATCTATATTTTGGCCTGGTAAGTGTATATATATATATATATATATATATATATATATATATATATAGTAGTATATTTAATAATATTGATTTTTTTATACTCATATTATTGGTTTTTTAATAGGTGAAGAGAGTGATATATTTCGTGGTGTTTGGTTTTACGATGGATATGAACCATATGAATATGGCGAGGAAGTTGAAAGAGAACATCTAAATTTATTTAGAGATGATACTAGAAAAGTTGAAATCACTGAAGACAATGGAAAGTCAGGTACTAATGGTTTTTTGCAATTTACTTAGCCATATATATTATAGTAATAGAGGTTTAATAAAATATAATTGCTTTTACAGTATTAAGAGATGTCACTTTTGGGGACATGCATGTAGTATGGTATTCTTCGGCCGAAGTGTATTCTTTTAAACAAAAGACTTTTATCAATACAAAAATTATGAGAAGTGTTACAAAAAAATTAGGAACTTATTTCCAAAAATGTGAGTTTTCTATTACTGTATAAATAACTTACAACTAAAATCAAACCTAACAAAAAATTGTGAAATTTAAATTGAAGTTTTATTCAATGGGATAGGTAAGTTTGTTAAATTCATTAAAAAATGAAAAAGTTGATTAGTTGTTTACGGTAATTAAACACAGATTCCAAATTTTACTTATAAAGAGTTTGAAGCAATCATGTTGGCTATTCATTTGTCATAAAATTATAACTTTTTATTTTATCCTCATTATTTAGAATTTAGATCATATTATGTATTTTTAGTTAGACTTTATATACAAAATAATTGTATTATTTAACATTTTATGACTGTTTTAGCTGCTGGATACAAACTGATCAGATCATACAAAACTGATGCTAACGAAAAGGACAAACTGAATGATATAACTCATCTTGTATTTTTGATTCATGGAATTGGTCATAAAATAGATAATAAGAAAATAATAAAAAACACTTCACAGTAAGTATACTTTACAATATTAGGTACCTTCTATGAAATAATAATCATGTGTTTAATAATTTTATATTGCTTTTATATTTAATTTAGATTTCGTGATTGCGTCAAATGGATCAAACATAAATATTTCCAAGGTACTGAACAGAGGGCAGAATTTTTTCCTGTGGACTGGAGATCACAGTGTAGTTTTGACGGAGGTAATGTATTTCAAATAATGAAATACACACATCATACAATATTATTTAATACATTTATTTTGAACGCAGGGTTAGTTGAACAGATAACACCATTAAATTTGAAAAACATACGGCAAATATTAAATTCATCAGCTATGGACATAATGTACTACACTTCTCCAATATATGGTCGTGAAATACAAAACAGTTTAGCAAACGAACTGAATAGGCTACATTCAGAATTTGTAGAACGGCACCCACACCATGACTTCAAAGTGTCAATTATGGCACATTCCTTGGGTAGTGTTATTTCGTATGATATTATAACTGGATGGGAACCGTTTGTAAGTAATATTTAATATTTGTGTTTATTATCCAGAAATATTTAATATTATAACATATTACATTGATTCCAGATTAAACGGAGTGACAGTAGTCCAAGAATTCATTTAAATTTTGAGGTATGTATATATTATGTTTAAGATAAATAATGTTTCATTGTTCAAATTAACATAAATGGTTAACCTTCTGTATTAATATTTAGTTGGAGAATTTCTTTTGTTTGGGTTCACCATTGTCAGTCTTTTTGGCATTACGTCAAAATGAATTAATTAAAGAAAACTTAAACTTGTTCCCAATGTGGTTAGCCAAAAAAGTATACAACATTTACCATCCCACTGATCCTGTTGCTTATAGGTATACTTAATTTATAATATTAATTTATTAAATTACGCCGCTTATTTGACATTTTTAAGAGTGAGCATGTTTAATATTTTATTATTTTAGGTTTGAACCATTAGTGGCAAAAGATTTTTGTCGCTATAAACCTGTTGGTATTCAGGCATATGGTATCAAATGTGATTACTCTGAGGTTCCCTTAGAACTAATTGGAAACATAGATTCTACCTTCGAAGAGATCAATGGAACTGAAGCCAAAGCACCAGATGTTAAAAAAGAAAATGAAACATTTAGTCGTAGAATAAGCACTTGGCTTAATATGTCAAGTAGCAATGATAGTAAAACCAATAATTCAAATCAGTTTGAAGTTAATACATGTTCACTTTCAAGAAATAGTACACCTGTTGAAAGTATGTTGATACATTTTTTGATACTTAAGATTAATTATTTTAATAATATCTAATGTGAAATATTAATTACTATGTCTAGATTTGAATCACCGGTTAGATTATATTTTGAGAGATAGCATTGGAGGATCGGCCAGTAATTACTTATCAATGTTGTATACACATACGTCATATTGGTCAAATTATGATGTTGCATATTTCATTTACACTAGATTATTCCCTGAACTAGATAAGACAATGGAAGATTTTTTAAGACCTGAAGAAAAAATCCCCAATTTTGACTTACAATTTGAACAAGGTAATAGTTCTAAAGTAAAAAAAAATTGACCTCAGCTGTTCACGATGTTTATTATGCTCAATTTTTTAAGCCTAAATATACTTATGAATAAGAGTAAATTAAGAAAAATATTTGTTTACTGTTTCGAATCTTTAAAGGTATTGAAGTGACTGAAGATTTGAAACATTCTACTTAAGAAGCAATTTATCAGTAACATCTAAAAAAAAAAAAAAATTGCCCATGTCATTTAAGTCTGCAAAATTAATTTTATTTATAATAAATAATTCATTGTTATATTTTATATTATGTTAACCGGAAAATAGTTAACAATAATTATGTTGAATGCCCAATGGTTTATTTTTTAAAAACTTTTTAATTTATTGAGTATTATGATACTATACAGGGTAAATTTCCATTACATTTCTCGACAAGAGTAACTTATTATCCGGTATCTTACTTTTATCAATAAAAACTGTTCTCGTTTCGTTTTCACATATATCATATTTTAAATTTATTCTATTTTTATTTGATATATAAATATACTTCACTATTCGTTATGTTATCTCAAGGTATGAGAAAAGATAACTCAATGTCAGATGTGATATTAATTACTAAAGAATATAATAATATATTCTACCAAAAAAAAAGATTAAAACTAAAATGTTATTTGTTTAGTAATAGTTTTATACCTATAAAAATAATATAATGTAATAATTGATACACATATGTCTAAATAAGTGTATCGCAATAATTTGACATTTTTAAATATTATTTTATTTTAAAATTGTCAACTCTTTGTGATATATCCTGTGTATTAAATAATACGTATTTATAAATGAAACACATGTTCTTAACAAAGTTGTGATTTTTATTGGTTGATTATTATTATGTGTTAAATAGGTAGTATAGGTACTGTTTTATTGTTTACTGATGAGAGACCTTGAATGATTTTAATTTGTTTATTCAACTAAACTATACAATTGAATAGGGTATGTGTACTGTGCGCAATAAAACGATACTACAAATTATTTTTATAAAAATGTATTTATTATGCAATGTTTATACTTTATCTAGTGTTGTTTCACCAAATTTGCGTGCCCATTATTAGTCGTTTTGGAATACAATTTTAATTTTATTAAATTGTTTTTATTGTAGTTATAATGATAATGTTTTTGAAGATCGAAGTATAGTGTTAATTATTTGTTGTTTAATAACTGTGAACTATTTTATTATACTATATTTTATAATAACCTCAGGTTATGGTTGTGATTGTTTTAATATAATATATATATTTTTTTTACAAAATGTATATTGTATTATGACATGATTAATATGTTCTGTGATGTTAAAATATTATTACTATAATATAATATTGTATAATTTATACATTTGATATTTGTATTAAACATTTTGTGATTTAAATCTGGATTTTTTTTTTTAATCAAGACCAAAAAATATATACTAAAAATAATAATTTTCACATGCTTATACATTTTTTTTAAATAATAAAATGGTAAACAAAAATATTATGCATAAAAATAAAAAACTAAAATTGAGTAAAATTACAAAAATACAAATTCATGTATCTGGTGTTAATTTGGAAAACACTTATATTTTATTATTATTGAGTATTCACTTACACATTGCTGAACATAAAAAATCATTTTTCACATTTTATATAATTATAATTTTATCTACCTTTTCTCGAAGTGTTGCCATATTGATCCAATAACTTGCTTGCTGCATATTATATATAAGTATACTTGTCGTGACATTGGATAAATTAAGGCTTAAAAAAAAAAAAATATTAAAAATTGAACAGTTAATATATCATTGTACATTTGTACGATTTGCATGCATTTATAAATTAATATTTGTAGGACATGCTAACAAAAAACAAAGCATATGATGCATCATGCATTAGTGACACCAATGCATTTGTGATTCAGCATATGTGAGCGGGGTTAAATGACACAGTTTGGTGTCATCCGCAGTGAGCGTGTTAAAAGGAATATTTTGTTTAATATTTTAGAGAAAACCAATCTGATAAAACATCTTTCATTTCAATATACTAAGATTTTTTCATTTTTTTGCACCACTTCTTGATTAAATAAATCTCTCTTAAATTCTATTTTTTCTTTTTTACTACACATGAAACTGTTGCTAGATTTAAACCTAAGTCTATAGAAATAACAGTCTCATAATACTTATACATTAGATACTACACATACAATTATATAATATTGAAACATCAAAAAAATAGCTGATATAGTAGATATAAATCTAGCATTCTTTCACAGCTTGTTTAAATTTATTGAAATCATCAGATATAATATGGATTTTTGTTGAGTAAGGTTTTAAAGGAAATTACCTCTTGGAAAAACATTAGTTAGTCAACAATTTAATACTATATTAATATGTAAATAATTTTTTTTTTAATTAAGTAATAAAATATTATACATCTAAAATATGTTTAAAAATCAATAATCAGTAAAAAAAAAAAAATAATAATAATAAATATAGATTTTCAAAATATACTTCACATTATAGAGGAACTCAAACCATAATAAATGGCATAAAAAAATCAATACATAAATTAATTGTTTAATAATTATGTGCCAGCAGAAATTAAATTTTTATAGCACCCATTCTTTTTCCGAATTAAATCACCCCAGAGGACATGGGTGCCACATGCTGGGCATTCGCCATCTATTGGTATAATATGATCAGATGATCCTAAGAATCGCTTGGCGAGACATTGAATATGTGTAACTGCTTGACAATCTGGATCTAAACAATTTAGTAGACTCTCCGCTGAACAATTGCGTGCACACAAAACACATATTTGACTTTTACTACTGTCCAACAAGCTGGTATCATCTGATGACACAGTTTTTTTACATACAACTGGTCCTTGACATATAGACATGTGCATGGGTGGGAATTTGTCATCCTGTAGAATTTGTATTATAAGTCATAACATTTTATACAAAATTAGTTATTTAACTAATTTATGATAGTTTACTCACATTGAAGTCTCGTCGATAAAGCATATTCAGCCACCGGACATTTAAAGCTAGTCGATTCCATGGACCCACATGCAGCATTTCAGAAAGTATGCGAATACAATAGTCATATACTTTTTCAGTTCTCAATTTTTGTGCTACATGTTTTAATCGTCTGGATGTCTTGGGATTTTGCCATGCCCATTCAAACTGAAAAAAATAATATGTTATCATTCAATTTTTGAATTTCAACGACTTACATCATACTCTCAATGCTGTTATATCGTTGGGAAATCCATGTACTATTAAAACCATTTCCCTGTAGGCAAATCAGTACTAATTAAAATATATTTTTATTGTATAACATCAATTCATAATTATTGTAGTCAGATCAATATGGTACCATGGCCCACGAAGACTGGTTTTTTTGGCTCCTCCGCTTTTAACACCTTTGTTGTGTTGTTTTATTCGGCGATTAGGATCTTTGGTATAGCCAATATAAGTTTTTCCTTTGCTCTTTTCATTCAAACAATACAATAGGTATACACCATAGAAATTTTCTATTTCTTCGGCCATAACAATATAAACAATAAAACAATAATTTTAAATAATTCAACTTATCATACTAATACAAAATGTGTCGTTTAAAATTCACAAACAAAAAATTCAATGTTAATTTATCTACACATTTTTTTTTTATTATTCCAATAATCAATATAAAAGTAATAAAAATATAGTTCTGTAGAAGTTATTGAAAGCAAACTAATTTTTAAAATGTTATTATCAATTATCACTTATCAAGCTGCTGCTTACCGATACGTGTTAACGTATAATTATTGTGCCGTGTTCAACAATTTATATTTTCATCCACGGATCTCGTGTAAATACTTATTTTGATTTTCTCCCATGACTGAAATGTGCGTTTGAGGGTTTTTAAAAACCACAATTTTTTAATATTTTTTTACTATCGAAGTGTCTACGTAAATTGCAATGCAACACAACATCCATAGTCAATAATCATACTAAAATATAAATAAGTAGATATTAGTAAATTATTTAAAGTAGGTATCTACTATTGCTTAAACTATATTCTAATAGGTACTTTAATATATAATAATAGGTAATTTGTTTACATGCACATTATTGCGCTATAAAAAAAAAATAGTGCAGTAAAGTGACTTCTTAGTATTTTATTTATTTCTCAAGTGCACATATTTGTTAAGTCAACTGTACAAATCAAATTTCCTACTGCATAATTATTAGTGTCCTTCTGTACCTTACAATAAAGCCTAGATCATTTGCATTAAAATACGATCTAAGACGCACACGACATACACAGAGCGCACGCCTTGGTTAGAAAATTGCCTATATTGAATACCTTAAAAACGATCAGTATCAAAAAATGTTAAAAAAAATAAACAAAACTACGGGTTTTAAATAATGAAATACGGACAGTATTGTTCGTCCGGATTTGGCTTATTATAGTCATTGGTAATATGATATAGAAGGATACTTATCTATGCCTCTGACTAGGAATATTAGGCCGCACTAACATACAAGTAAATTTTTGTGTTCGTTAATCAGTAGAGCTTTTGTCAAAAATTTAGAGTATTTTTCTATCTGTTTTGTAAGAATTTTTTTTACACAAATATAATTCTTATACACATACAATATTTCAAAATTTTCAGTATGTTCTCGTCGTTGATCGCGGTGTATATCATTTTTACCGAATTCGGGCGATATGAACGTAATAATATGCACAATGCATATTATTAAATATTAATCCTTATATTATTAAGAGGATTGTACTCGTATACCGACTATAAGTTGATTATAGGCAATTTGTATTATACGTGAATGCATATTGTTGTGTGTGCATGTGTGTAATAAACACAGATTATAATAAAGAATTATATATTATCTATATAGTAATTGTAGTGTATAGTAATTATCATTATTAGTGTGATTGGGCTGGCGGTATTTCAAATTTTAAAACCGGTATCCGGTCTTTGTTTAATACCGGTATCTGCGATTATACCGCGGTATTATCGGTAACAATGGATATTACTAAATCACGGTATTCAAAAATACCGAAAATGCCGGATACTATTTTCTTTTTAAATACCGGTTATTACTTGTCTACCAAAAATACCGCCAGTCCTAGGGTAAACCATCACTGAGTGGAGTTTAAGGTTCAATTAGAGGAAAGCACACTCCAGTACTTACTCCACACATACACGCACAATTGCACAAATATAAACAACGCACCTTTGAACGCAAGACGAATAATATTTTTTTTTTCGTATTATCTTTTGCTTATTGTATTGACTAGCCTTAGTTATCTGAAAATATTTCTACAACTGAAATTGAATTTTTCAAAAAGTTAACTTGAACATTATTAACTTATACATTTTTTAAATTAGATTTTAAGTTCAATATTATTATTAAGATTTAAACAAATTCAATACTCAACATTTTTAAATTAAATTTTAAAGGGTTTTAGAGTTCAAAAAAGTAGAAAAATAATTTTCAAATAAACTTAATTTGGCTATATATTACAGAGCTGAACAATGAACTTGATTGATAAAAAAATAACAAATAATGACAGAAATTCAAGAGTGAAGAGTCCTCTCAATACTTAACTACTTAGTAAGTACTTTGTCATGAAATAAAAAGAAATTGTGAAATTTAAATGTGTTTAAATTCCAAAGGAAATATCAATAACGCAATGCATGTAAATTATATACGTAATTTGAGTCATGCACGTAGTATGTAGCTTTATGATTATTTTATTAGTAATTATAAATAATATTGTCTAAACTATATTAATAAGCATAAACTTATCCATTATTTTCATTAAGTAATCATTCAAATTCTGGTGTGAATTATTATTTATTGAAAATCATAGTAAGTTCATGTTTAAAAAAAAATATCAGGTAGTAAAGGCTCGGCGCCAAAGCAGCCATTGAATATAATTGTCGTATGATATATTTGACGGTTTTGTCGCTTATTTGGTAAATCATTTTTTTTTTATATGATTTGACTATTAAAGATATTTATTAGTAAATGTCACTCATATAAATAATTAAGTTTTATATTTCATTCTGTATAGACTATATTTTTCATTAAAATCTATAAATTGTAAACGTCCAGTCTATAAAAGTAAATAAGTAAAATATTTCGATGAAAATCACATACATATTTCGAGCAACAACAGTTATTAGATAAGTTATAATATTATAATGTATTCAGAAATGTTAACAAAGTAATTAAAAAATAAATATATTCCTGCTTATAATGCTAGTTATTAAAGTAAATAAAATATTTTATTTTAAAAATATGAATTTTAGTGTTTAATTTAAGTAAGAATCTTTTTTTTATCTAGGTTAATATAGCAGTGGCATATCCAGAATTTTTTTTTTTGAGGGTAGGGGGTTTAAAAAATGTAACAAATTAGATTGTTTTGAATTGTGTGTGTTATTTATTTGTGTTCTTTCATTAATAAAAGGCACTAGGATGTTCATTGCGAATACATTTTTGTACACTATTATATCTGCCACTCATTATTGCCGCTCCGCCGTAACCTTGCCCAGTTAAATATTTAGTGTTTAATCCGAAGTCAGTCATACTTTTCAATATAACATCAGATAATCTTTTTCCTGACATATTTTAAATTTCGATAAATTGTAAGAAGTCCTCTTCAATTTTATTTACGTTTAAGTCGACATAACGAACACATAATGTCATTTGTTCTTTGTTAGAAACATTTATCGTTTTGTCAGCTAAAATGGTAAACGATTTAATAAGATTAGATTTATTAACATTATCTACCAAATGTTCTAGAATTAATTTATTGCAGACTGGCATTATTTTGTTTTGAATCAATAGACTTAGATAGGTGGCATTTTTTTTTTTTTTTGTAGTTTCTAAATGATTTTTAAGAACATTGTAACCAGTATCGATTCGAAATTTAATTAGTTCTCTGAAATTTCCCTGATTTTCTGTACTACCACGTTCATTTAGATCAATAATTCCCGAATCTCTATGCCCTCTTAACGAAATTCCTTGATTTCCTTAAAATAAAATAGTTTTAATAATTGAACGTAGAAGATCTCTGTTATCATTTTATTTCTTTTTTACAGTTTCTTTTATCTGTTTATCAATTGGTTCAACTTTTTTATTCCTAATTTCCATAAAACTATCAAATTTAATTTGACTAAGTTTGTGGTAATGATTATTTTGGTGGTCCTTAAACAAATCTTTGGCTTTTTACCAATTATTATATTATTATATTTTTCATTAACTAATTTCCCCGGATTTTGATGACCATTTTTTCCTAATCCATCTGATGGTAAGAACAAAATATACGTCAAACTAAAAGCACCATCTTGTATTTTTGAGTAATAAAGCCAACAGAACTCATACATTAGTGATGGGAATTTTCGTTCCTTTTAGTGAATCGTTCCTTTCGTTCCAGGTTCACAGAAGGAACGATTCCAAATGACTCGTTCCGTCGTTCCTTTCGGTACTTTTGGCGAATACCGAATACCGATACCGAACCGAATAACCACAATCAGTACAACCGGTTTTCTAGCCACTATTGTATTGCAATAATACAGTCTCCGTAATACATCTCCGTACTGATTAGTGATTACTCAGTATCTATTATCTAACGCTTACTTATTATTATACTATCAATGTATAATTATGC
>JACXSJ010001661.1:30998-78164 GCA_014851325.1 Pentalonia nigronervosa | reverse complement strand
CGCTGCTGAGAACAGTGATAGAAAAGGTTCCACAAGGGAAAAGACCACTGGGACGCCCAAGATTAAGATGGGAAGACAGGGTAAAAGAAGACGTGGAAAAAGTAAAGCCAGGGGAGGAGTGGAAGGTATTATCGTTAGAAAGAGAAAGCTGGAGGCAAATTTGCTGGACGGTATGGTCTTAAAGGCCGAAAACCACGGGGGGGAAGTATAATATAGACAATAAACATAGACTTAAAGCTCTATATGGTGTCAAGTACGGACTGGCAACAGAGTTTAATCCAAAACACAAATGTTTCGATAAATTATTACTAGCAACCTGTGTGCAATAAACAGATCAATATTAAAATACAATTTCTTAAACCTTGAAAATCTAATAAAAGCTTTCTCATTACCACGACGTATATATTTACACTGTGCTCGTGACGTTTAAAATAATTTTATTATGAATCTAGTACACCATTATACGAAACGTCAGTATTGATTTAGGAGTATGGATGCAATGTATATTTAATTGTAACCGATTGTTTCTAATAAGCGATCAATTCAATTTGTATTGACAAAAAAAAAAACACGAAAAAATTGTATAATTTAAAAAAAAAGTCTCGAGATATTTTTTACACATGCATTACACGTATCATAGTGTATATTCATAAAGTTTTATATCAATATATACGTTTTGGAGATACGGACCTCGACAATCATATTTTCATATAAGAGTAATGCTGTTCAAAGGTTTTTTCATCCGCACGGCGGTTTACTGCTCTCCCGAGGACACCAAGAGTTTTTACAATTTCTTCGCTTCGCTGTTTTTCGTCATCAGCGTTAGTCTGCTCGATTATTTAAGGATTCGTAATCGCATTGCAGACCTCTTATTCTGTTGGAACCTCATCTGCAACATCGATCCAATCTCCGTATATACTTCTTCCGAGAGACAAACGGGTTTTTCAGAGGGACTGTGTTCGTGTTCGTCGTCCGTTTTCCATCCACCACAGACGAAAACAATTTCAAATTGTCTCCACATTTGCCTTATTCCACTATTCCTTCGCTATACCGTTGCTCGCAAGGAACAAGATGCATCATCCTGTAAACGATCATCAATCACTATGAGAACTTCTCCTCTTATTGTTAATCACTGGTAAGCCGGATAACCGGTGGTCATACTAACTAGATTTCGTCGCCCTTGTCCTAATTGTTTTAAATAACGCGATTGTATCAATTATCCGTGTTCCCAATAAGCGGTTTTTATACTGTCTATTGAATGTAAATATTAATAATAATACATTGTTTTGAAAATTTAAATACCTACTTCATGCAAACATAAAGTGTTGTCCAGTGGTGTATTGTTAAAAATATTCGTGGGTATACGCCTTCTCGACGTGGTTAGATCTTAAGTGTTAATAGTTAATCTCTAGTGTTAAGTTGTTAATATAACCCCAACATCAAAAAAAATTTTTTTCGCTTCGCTGGAATGCAATTACAACTCTTATTATAATTATCAAATTGCAACTATACAAGTATTTTTCAAGAACTAACTCAATGAAAAACATAAAAACAATGAATTTTTATTTTAGTCTTAAAATAAAATATATTATGGTCTTAAAAACAAAAATAGTCAAAATATGCACTAAAAATGTCGAGTAGGTATTTGATCTCAAATTTTGTGAATTGTATTTTGTTACTCACATATGACAAAATTACCCATACAAAATATGCAAATGCATGAAATTCCTTGCCTTACACAAAACATTTCAAAGTATCTAATTATCAATTAGTAAAATATAAAATATTTAACAAAAATCAAATAATTATAAATTTATGTTTTTTATTAATAACAATAAAATTATTCAATAAAAATTTTACTAATTCCGATGCCTTAAAAATTCTATATTATTCTCTGGTACGTTCTACTCTAGAACACAATTCTGTCATATGGGCACCTTCCAGTGTTGTTCATATACAAAGTCTTGAAGCTATACAAAATTGATTTTCTTCAATTTATTTTGTAGAAATGGAATATCCCTCTCTCATCAACCACACTAAAATTATACACCGTTATTATTCAAAATAAATATGACCAGTTTAGCTGTAAGGAGAAAAAATGATCGATTTGAAGTTTCTATATAAATTAGTAAATGGTTTTTAAACTGTCCTGAATTACTCAACTTCTTAAATTTTAATGTCTCTCATTGTCAAACTAGATTTGCTAATACTTTTTACTTCAAAGAACTATTTATGCACTTAGTTCACATATTAATAGATTAATGAAAGTAGCTAATGACGTCCACGTAGATTTATTAAATTTTCATTCTTTTGATTATTTTTGCAATTATATTAAACTTATCATTTATAAATTATTTTTTTTTATATATTATACTTTTTACAGTCATTCATTTAAATAGATTTAAGTCCACAAATGTAACTATATAAATTGTTATTGGGTTTTTATCCCCTTTGAATTGATAATTAAATATTTACGCATTTTGTCTGATTAAAAAAGGAAACATTGTATTTTGAAGACTCACTGGAAGTTTTGATAATTTCAAACTAATTATTCATCATTATATTGGCTGGTTCAGAGTAATATAAACTATACCATTAACTACTCACATAAATTCATTACAACAGCTAACAGCTAACTAATAACTATAGCTGTATTATACAGTGTTTCTTGAGGATTTACCCAATGTGATATGTCCTTAAATAATGGAGATATCACAGTTCTATTTTTTTTTATAAGGTTCACAGGAATAAAGACTAAAAATACTTCATATTTAAATTTAAATTAATGTTTTGATAAAAAAGTTTAAAAAACGATTTTGATTTATATTTGTTTTGATTATCCATGATAAAAATTCCTCACCAACATTTGCTAATAATCATTACTCATTAGCTTTGAAGTGTATAGTAATTGTATTTGAAATTAATATACTAAAGGAATATAATTGAAACATTTGAAACAATTATTAATTTGATTATAAATGAGAAACAAAATACAAATTGTGAGAAATAAAACATGTAATTTTGCAGCATAATAAACAGCGTTTTTATTATTATCTTACTTCCAATGATTGTATTGGTAAAGCTTACTTAAGTACAACAATGTAATATAATCTTAGTGAATAAGTACAATTAGTTTTAAAGTATTTAGGACTAGAATAACATGGTTTTGAAAAAGATGGTTAGAAGAGAGTGAAGGAGTTTACAACATGTAATATAGTATTACTTATGATTGATATACCAAACTATTTTACTAGATATTGGTATTTATATCATATCATGTTAAATTTTTGGTTAAACATTTATAATGCATGATATCAAGAATTATGTTTGAAAAGTACAACTATGCATAAAGTTAAAAAGTTAAAAATTAAGTACACATTTACATGTTAATCAAATTTAAGCTATAAATTGGGACAGATTTCGTAATTGTATTTGTTTTATAAATAAACTATTTACAAATTATAAAACTTCAGCTCTCAACAACCATTGATAAACATTGTACAGTTTTTTTTTATTGGAATGCAATGTAATTCTAGGAATTTAACTTATACTTAAGTAGATTTATGTTTTTACTAAATAGGAATATAATATAAAATTATTGAATTTATAAGCAAAACTACTGTGGTATTATTTAATACATATATAAATTAAAAATTTTAAGTTAGAAAATACATAATATAAAAATTGCACATCAATAATATATAAAACAAAAATAAAATCATGATAAATAACAAAAGCCATCAAAAGAATTTTAAGTACAAAAATGTAGAAAAATAGTGGTTTATATCAATAATAAAATTTTAAATACAACATTTTGATGTTTACCATTTATTTTTATTGTTAGATTTTGGTTTTTAGAGATCATGTTTATAGTAATGTTGGAATGTTTGGTAACTAGAATATAATAGTCAATAGTATATCAAATCGGCCGGATTGAATAACAGGTGATATGTTGATTTTGGATGAAAATTATAATATAATAATTAAAAATTTTACATATCCTTAACACCAAAATTTTAAGATTGTATGAGCAAACACCCTTAATTTAACTACTACTATTTAAACCCAACACCTGATTTATATTTTCAAATACCCAATTAAAGACAAAGTACTAAAACAATATAATGTAACATAAATTAAAATACATTAGTTATTAAGAATTAATGCATTTTTAAGTTAAATTTAAACATAATTATTAATTAAAGAAATACTAAAATGTACTTGCTGTAAGTGCCATATTTTTAAAATAATATTAAAACAAAATCAACATAATTTAAATCACTTAAGCTAAAAGAAATTTATGTTATTGAGATGTTAAGTTAATAAACGTGAACTCTGTAGGTACATATTTTAATCCGGGATCAAAGATCTTCCACTACTATTATTTAATAAAATTCTGTTATTAGAAGTTTTTACTGTTAATTATAGTAGTTAGGTACACAGTAAAAAAAAAACTACAAAAATATAATCATTTTACTTATTGGAAATAAGGTCATCTTACCTAAAAAATGACTAGTATTTTATACCACCATCAACTTACACTATAAGGAAATGTACAAAATAATTATACAAATGTTGACTAAATATCTTTTAAACGCAATTTTTAAATTTTACCAATCAAGTATATACTATAAGAAAATAGAAATAATAATAAAAAAAAAAATCTGTCATAAGTTAAAGTAATTTAATTTAATCTAATTTATTAAAATACATGGTGAATTAGTGGTAAATAAAAGTAGGAAACAGAAAATTAGAATTAAGTATATCCAAAAAATGTACTTTGAAGATAAATAATTATATGTGTTGTTTATTATTTCAGTTTATAAATGACTGAAATTATATTTAGAATATATGAAAAATGCATTTGTTCGATTTGGAAACATTTCATAGTGATAAGTATTTTTGAAACAATTATGCAATATATTCAAGCTAAAAGGAACCACTAAATATTTCAGCTGAATGACCTTGGATTGAAATGGGGTTTTTGAAAGGTGACAGGGAGTACCAAAATACAGAAAAGTTCAAATTTTCAACACTTTGGTATTCACATGCACAATACAACTATTTTTTTTTAATTTAACGTTTATTTTTGTTTAACACATACCATATATTATTTTTTAAAAACAACTTTGTATTATATGTTTTTTTTCTAATTAAAAAAATTGACAAAGTTAAAGCAAATTGAAATTTATGAATAATAACTGTTTTTAACCATTTTTGTGATATTTTAACCATGTTCATTTAATACACAAAATATCCACGGTATTGAACATAGATAATACATAAATATACACTTATACAGTTCATCTGTTTATACTGTCAATTTGTAATAGTATGTTTTAAGTATGTAACATTACAGTAATAAAAACTAAATAAAAAATGTTGTTACACGTTAGTTTTTGTTATTTTAATTACCTGAAAAAAGTAAGTTTTATCATGTTTACTTAATCATAAGGGTTAAACAATTGAAATTTTCTGAAAATTTGTACTTCAGTACTTCCTTTTACTTCTTGAAAACACTATTTCAATTCGAGATCATTTAGTGGAAATATGTAGTGGTACCTTTTAGCGTGAACATTTTGTATACATTACTGACTTGATTTATTTTAGTTTTAAGCACCAATCTTTCATATAGTACTAACACCAAAATGTATTATTTACAAAAAAAAAAAATTCGTATTTATTGGTACATGTAAATTTCAGTGGCACCTTTAGCATAGAAAAACTTATGGATTGGTATAATAAATAAACACTTAAATTAATATCAAAACACAAAATGTTAAGATAATTAAAACTGTGAAAGCTCAAAATCACAAATTTCATTGGGACAATTAGATTAGATAAATGCATGAATCTAAGTGAATTATTTTGTAAAAAAACAAACTATAAATCCTATAATTTGATCATTTTTTTTTAAAAATTATGTCATTAAAATGTTGAGCACACGTATGACAAGTTGCATAAAGAATTAATTAATTAAATGGTTTGCCAAAATGTAATGAACCAATCAAGGGGTCACCACTAAATCATGTTTAAGGGACCATTAACTTAATAATTCATTTAATGTTTAATGATTGTTTATGCAACCAAGCAATAGACATTTAGTTTTAAGTTATAATGTCAAACAGGTACCTAATAAACTCCATCACCTTGAATTTAGTTATATATCAATTTTTATGTATCTTACTCTAGAGTGTAAAGCTACTATAAAAAAGTGATTGAACAATTAGTATTAAATTACTAAAATATCTTTGACCTGATAAAACGCCGCAATAAAAAATCTTTACTAGGTTCATAATAATTTTTCTTGAAAGCAGCAATTTCTGGACTTTTTCTGATAGTAACAATGATATCAAAATCAGATTCTAGAACAATTACTACAATCAAAACCATCATAAACAATGCAAATATAATTGGTAGCAAAGTTTGTCGCAATAATGATAAGCTTGATCCACTTTTCCGAATTGCTGTAGTTTCTAAATGTTTTTGACCCGATTGCTGATTCGAAATAGATTGGATTAATGGCGAACCGTCTGTTACCGTTGTAGTAAAGTCTATAAACAAATTATACATTTTTTAATTAACAATGATAAGTATAAGTTTATCTTAGATGAGCTTAAGCTCAAGCCGCAATAAGTTTAACAAAATGTTGTATTTGTATAAAAATAATACATTGATAACACACGGTATGAAATTTAATTCAATTTGATAATAATTTACTTGGTTTTATCATTCTGTTATTAAAATAAACAGTTATTTATAATACCAATATTTTTAAGATTTCATTGTATGCTTTGCAATAGGGGGTGTGTTTCACGGAATAAGACTAAGGGTTATGAAGATGTTGAAAAATAAATATGAACATTATTTTACATTTTATTTTTAAAAAAGTTGTTGTAAAAAATAATTTTCAATACTATTATTCATTTTTTTTTGTTTTGGTCATCATTTATCATGGTTAGCATATATTTGTTGCAAATAAAGAAATATTATAATGATGTATTGTTCATTTAGTTTGAATTTTTATATACTTTGTACTATATCCATAGACACTAATAGGATCAATTTTTTTTTAGCTGGAGATGCTGTAGTGTCCTTATATTTGTTCTTTATTTATATATGTATCTGAAAATTACCCCATAATTCCTCTACTAAGCTTATTTATTTTTAAGTGGCTTATTATAAATATATATTTAAATCAATATTAATATGCATATATTTATTAAGAATTTTTGTTAAATATATTTTTTATTCATACGATCTATAAAATAAATATTTTTAATAAGTTGAATTTACATATTGTATGAAAACATGTTAAGTTGATTGTCAGTAGGTAAGGAGTCCTTCTGTTGAAGGAACTTTGGCATGGGTAATAAACAAATCAAAATTTTATTTTAATACAAGTATTTTATATGAAATATTTTTAATATATTGTCATTCTTTAATAAAGTGACAACATCTATTCAATAGCGAGAATAGAAAATTAGAGAAATGGTCATGAATCATGTTCGTCTTGCCAATTTATTTATATCATTGTATTCTACACTATTTATTTATATATTTATAATTGTATAATACATTAATATAATATATAGAATACACATAAAGGTTATGTGTTATTATAGGTTTCAGTAATATTTCATTTAAGGATTGTATGATATATACACTATAAAGTATTAATTATTGTTAGACTTAAATACTTTTATGTTTTTATTATAATGCTATCAAACTAAATAAAGACATATTTACGAATCAGCGATCAAAGTGATAACAATCAGAGAAGACTTGATTAAGAGAAATCTACATTTAATTAAAACTAAACGGATCTCATCTTAAACCATATTGTCTCAAAATAATTTGATTCATCATATTCTTTTTAACTGTATCAATATAGTAAAATTAATAGAAATATAATATATACAAGCTTATAAATTTTAATATCGATAAATTCTAAAATATATTATATAATGATTTAACGACTTATAATAATTATATAGGTAACTAGTTTATATTTATATTGTCAATTTATAGAAGTAAGTTATATAACCATTATATAATAAATCCTTTTTTAACTGCGGAGATAAATAAAAATTAATGTTAGTATATTTTTAATTTATAATAGCATTTATATAAATACATATTTTAATTAAATTATTAGAAGAATTGAATATGTTAATTAAAATATTGAATATATGCATACTGTACAATTATTACTTTATTAGTTACAACATTTTTTTTTTTATAGAAACCAATAAAAACTATTATTCAATAATATACTTTTTAAATTATCAGTAGTAATAGTATATATATTTTAGAAGTATCTATAGTTTAAAGGATGTCAGAGTATTATTTGTTTTCTTTCTTTGACCCATGTACAAAATACCAAATTTTCTATTCTTAGCTTAATATTAGAGTGAATTTTCCTATTATCAAACTTAAAGTTAAGAACATTATCTGTGATTTAACATTGGGTATTCTACGATATTTACATTTTTCCGAGATTTATGAGCATTTCAAATTATAATATTTATAACTATCATTTGAATTAGAAATATAGAAAAATTGTTAAAAGCCAAAGTAAAACACAGATAAATGTTCTTAACTTGAAATTAGAAAATAAGTTAATATATATCAATATTAAAGTTAAAAACAAATAATGTGTTGTTAATTTAATATAGTAATTGAACAATTAGAATTACAATAAAGTATCTAATATCTACATTAATTATGACCGTATGGTAAGGGGAGGTGGCAGGGTGCAGATAACCAAACAATTATTAAAAACATATGATGAACATGAATTTGAATGTTTTAATTAAAAATAAAACATATATGCATAACATTTAATGGCGTATAAAGGGAGAGGCCCCCTGGTGAAATTTCAGATTTAATTAAAACTTGCATGCATATTATTTTATATATATATCCTATATTACATAATCATATACACTTCATAATCTTATATACTTTTGATGTCATAACTAAAATCGTTAAGTTTTTTGATTGTTTACATATTATGAATTATGAAAATTGCAATTTAAATTATATACCTACTTACTGATAAATGATAATTATCAATGCTTAAAAGTTAATAGTTTATATAAGTTAATGGCATATATTTTATTTTTTCGAAATGGATTTTCAATCTCTATTTACTTTTTTATTTAAACAGTTTACAGAAGTTATTCAACACATAATTCATATAACATTAAATATAGATGATATTGTCAATATTTATTTTAAAAAATACATAAAAATTAATTTTACATAATATTTATAAAATGTGACAATTCCTATTATTGTTGCTATCATAATTATAACCACCCAGCTCTAAAAATGTCTATATAGTTATTGCTATGCTAGAATTGGCCCACACTGAAAATAATTCCTATATACATCATTGATAACATTTAAGCAAAAAATTGTAAAAAAAATGTGATATTTGTATTTAAAATAATAAATCAAAGTAGTAGATAATAAAATAGTCTTGAATTTCATAATATAAATGACAAAATCTAAAAATACATTTTGTAGTATGGAAAATTGATGAGTGGATAATCGATGATGTTCTGTACATTGAAAAATCTCAAAAATAAAAATGACAAGTAAAATAATTATAACTTTGAATGGTCAAATCACAAATATTTGTTAATACATATTTATGACATTTTCAGTTTTAGGTTTAAAGTAAATATTAACCTTAACTAAAGAATATAGATTAAATATAGATTGTGAAAAGACATTAATTTAAAATTGAAAAAATATGTAAATTAAACAGTAAAAATACTATAGAGGGCAAAAAAAAATATATAATGGTTAATGATAAATACAACAAACAATTAGTAAGCACAGTTATAAATTTATAACATCTGGGAGTATACATTTTGTAAATAAATTGTAAAAGTGTTATGTGTTAGTGTTATATTGAAACATTAAAGCATCAAAGAGCTATATAAGAGTTGGTCCAAAAATAATTACAGTTTTAAATTGTATACAGACTGGGTCTGGGTGAATAAAATATTTGGTTTGGGTAAGTGCTGAACATTGTTTTGACCAATCCAGATTATGGATTACAATTATATAATCCGAATTTCGGATCAATTCATTTTATCTGAATTCTTGGATTAAATCTGTCGATCCAGATTTCTGATTTGGAATTTCAGATCCGATTTGGTTGTAGTGTTTTTCTTAATCGGATTATTTGTAATTATTATCTATACAATATTATAGTACAAATATGTGATCTACCGACAACGGAATAAGACCCTCAATAAAAAAAATCCCAGGGTTTTCAAGTTTTTCACAATTCTTCAACTTAATGGCCCCAAGAAACTTAGTAGATAAGTCATATTATAATGCATTAAATTATTAGAAGTACCTATTATTATTTTTTATAATTTTTATAGGTGACTCTATATTATTAAACAGCAATGTTTACATATACAATCCACAGCCAATTCTACCATACTAATGGTTTGAAATATTGAAATAAAAGGTTGTTTAAGATAATTATATTGGTTTTTTTCAAATCAATTAATGTATTTTTTTTTTATTTTGCTGCTAACTTCACAGTTTTAAATAATAATAACCATAATCCAGATTAAACAGATTGTTACTTTTGTTTCAATCCAGACCAATCTGGATTTGGTGCTCAGCACTAGTTTGTGCACATAAAATTACGAGTTTGAATTGTGTCTATATAAATTAGTTCCATACTTTCCCAAATTCAGAATTAAGTGAATGATTATAAAAAAAAAAACGCCACATCAAAGATATAGCTAAACTAGAAATATAATTCAGTGTAAAAAGCAAACACATATTTAATTTAAAAGCACAACCATTACTTTATTTTATTGTTTAAGTATTTTAGTTTTATTAAAATTATTGATTAAGTGTAATCAAAAATGCTAAAAGTAATATAAAACAGATTGAAGTTATTATAGTACATATTTTTTTAAAAATCTAATTAAGAAAATTGTTTAAGGAAAATAAATAAAAAAAAAAGAACTTGAATTAAGATCGTTATAAAATAAGTTGCGTGGGAATTATTTTTAAAACAAGTAGACTGCTATATTAAATAATAATAAGTTATAAGTATTAATATTACATAATTACATAGTAATATGAAGTAAGAAATTATTAATATTACCATATACTATAAAAACGCAATTTGTTAATTTACCTTAGCTATATTGAATTAGGAAAACTATCAATATTTATGTGCATTTAGTTATAAGGTTATAATGAGTAAAAATATGATGGTGAAATTGAACCAATTATGAGCAAAATACGACCCAATACCCGACACTTACCAATCAGTAAATGATCATTCAAGGTTTCTTCATGATGGACCTCTTGTTCAACTAAGAAATTATAATTAATAATAATTTTTAATTCTAATATATTTAAAAATCACTCTTTTATAATATCTTAAGATATTTAAAAAAAAAATGTACTGAATTCTTAATAAATAACAAAATATATTGGTATATAAAAGAAGTATACAATATATCTTACTTTTAGATGTCATGATCTCTTGGTCTTCTAACAAAGTCTCTAAGATTGAAGAATTATCAATTTGATTGGATGAATCTATTGAAGTATTATATTCTTCATTAGTATTTGTTAATGAACGAGGAAGGCTATTAAATCCTGCTGTAAAATATTAATAATAATATAATTAACAATAGTTTGTTGAAAAATTTGTAAAATTTAATCAAAAATTAATCTACCTAAAACATTTAGTTTATTGCTAAGTGGTTAGTTATTCACTTAGTCAAAATGTTTACTACATTTTATATGGTATATTTAAATGGTTTAAATTAAGATGTATTAATAATAGATACCTAAGAAATGTACAAAGGTGAACAAGAAGAGGCCTGAACACAGAGTTTTTTATAGTATTTTGTCTGTCTTTTATATTACATAATGTACTAATGTACAATGAATATTATTGTTTGTTAGAATATATGTATGAAATATTGGGATAAAAAAGACACTTACTTCAGAATGTGCATCTAAATGATAAATGTAGAAAGTATAGTTTAAAAACATTTATTCTAAATATCTAAATTAGTTATTTATTTATTCAGATCAGTAGATAACCAATATTTGATATTCAATAAATGTAATAAAAATAAATTATTCATGTCATTAAATAAAAAAAAATCATTATACAACTAATGGAATTATTGACTTTGCTAAAAGTTATCAAAATATGTAATAAACAGATAAATGATAAATAGAAATTACATTATTTTTTTTGTAAAATGTATAATTGTTTTTGAAATATAGAGTGTGATTTTGTCATACAGAGGTGAGCAAGGAACAGGGATGTGCTAAATATTTTTAAGGGGGGGGGGGAATATTTTTTTATTTATTTTTTAACTAGCTTTAATTTGAGATATGAGAATTAATATAAATACAAATTCATGAACAATATTATATTGGTCAACAGTAGTGGTATAAACCTCACGAATTCCTTGAGAATGTCTATGGTAGTAAGATTGATAAATAGATAAAAGAAAAATGTTATTGTATTTTAAACATAACTTTCAATATCACGATTCACAAAATATTTAATTTTCAGTATTAAACTATTGATTTAGTTATTTTGATTTTTCAATATTCCAATATGATAGAAAAATAATAAATAATTTAACTATTTCACTTTATACAATAATCTGAAATTTGGCTTTATATTAAAATGTTGTTTAGTTAATATCTTAATACTTTAATAACATATTATATATAAAATATATTATTAATAAAAATTAAAAAATCTATCATATATACATACCAACTTGATTAATAACAAGATTAGAAGGCGTAGGAGGTTCACTTGAAGATTTTCTTCTAAGACTGCCAACACGTGTTACAGATGGAGATTCTCTGGTGATTGTTATATCTTCTAATATTTCTCGCTCAACACGTCCACTATATTTAAATTTGGTACCCCACGAAAAAAAACCGCCACCAGAAACTACATTAGGAACATCAGAGCTTGATGGAAATCTATAATAATAAAACACATTTCTTTCTTAATTTACATATAAACTGATTAAAACAGTTCAATTAACTTAATAAATACATTAAAATATTACAATTTATTTATGGTCATATGGATACAATATAAGTGTAGTAGGATATGCAGTGCTAAAATTGGAAAAATATAAGGAGAGGAGTTTAATTAAAGATTTAAAACAGCAATTTAATTTATACAGTTATTTACATAAATTCATGGGGTTACTATTAGATAAATTATAAGGTCACACAAGTGAATATTAGTCTAATAGTAAAACAAAATACTATAATAACAATAAAAATACATAATAAAATATATTTAGTAATATAGGCTGATAATGATTTATCCTTGAATTCAAAATTAATATATCAGTTATAGTGACTTGTTTAAGACGAGATACACTCGATACTTACTGCACAGCAGAGCAGTTATTTTCTTGATCAATTTTTTTATTTATATAAATTTATACTTTTTTTTTAAAAATTAAAATTATAACTCAAATTATATTTTATAGCTATTGGTAGGTGGTAATTATAATAATGTTAAAATAATTTTGGTCTTGGAATCATCATAATAATGACTTAAGTGATTAATTAAATTTAATTTGAATGCCTTGTATACATTAAAATATTTCAAAATAATTAATAAAATTAATTTATATTGAAAAATACTGTCCCTCCTACTCATACAAATTTAAATGATTAATAGGGGTGCTGTCAACATGTATAAATAATAGTAGAAGAACTGTATCTTTATAAGCTCCTTTCCAATTCGAGCACTACTAGGATGTTTTAAAATAAAATATTATGATTCTTAAAAAAATTATATACTTACGTGAAAAATAACATTTGTTCAACAGCACACTTCCATACATGACGACATGAAGAACCTCTTGGACATTTAAAACCAATAGTTTGCTTTTTCTGAAAATATTTATATAGAAATATAAAACATATATAAATAAAATCCTTTTTTTTTTTTAAAATATCGTTAAATAATTAACATTTTTTGCTCTTAAAACTGATAGTTCCGAGAAATTTCATTGATTATAATACCCAAATACATATTTTAATTAACTAAATTTCTTTACCAAATGAATTTTATAAATTGTGATATTTACATATAAAAACAATAAAATGATTTTAACATTTTATTTAAAATAAATCTATAAATAATCAAGTTACCTATATATAGGTGAATAGCTAATTAATTAAATAATAAAATACAATTAAAATTGAAATAAACATAAATGTCTTGTAAAGACTCATTAGTCGATCGAATAATCTACATTTTTTTTTTTTTAAAATCTAATAACAGTGGATAAAATCTAATAGTTAAATACGTTGATTGATACTAATTGAAACATGTCAATAGCAGATGAAAGAAATTTTATAAATAAACACACAATGAAATTAATAAGTTATAAAAATTTAATTTGAAATAAATATATTTGTAAAACTAACTTAACCTTGGAGCCAATTTCCTTATAAAAAAAAAGGAAAATCAAATAATCATAGTAAAACCAAAATCATATTAATGATACTAGCCTTAAGTAAAAATTATTTTAAATCACATCTCCAAGAAATATTTCTATCACATAATATTTACAAATGTAATTATGGATTTTGTACACCAATGTAAAAAATTTAATTTGTACCAGATTTTAAGTATGCCTTAATATATATATATGTTTCAATTTATGATTTGTAATATTTCACTAAAATGAATACTAAGAGTTAACTTAAAGAAGTGCCCATTATGTAATTACTCTTTTATTAAATATTTTTGATAAACAATAAACTAATAAGTAATCTAACTAATTATATTATGTACTGTATAATACTAATTATTCTAAAAAAAAATGTTAATTACAGTAACTACCTTGATTCTCTGATCCTAAGAAGCATGTAATTACATACAAAAAATACTTAAATAAAATAAATAAACTAAATTACAAAAGGTTATAATAAATACAAAATAAATTGAATTTACTTGATTATTTTAAATAAAGAATACCTCATTAAGTATGATATGAATGATGAACATTTTACCCTCAAAGTTAATTTTTTGAACTTGCGACCAGCTGAAATGGTTCATTTTCTTACTACCTTGGAATGTAAGTATTCCAGTATGATTAATTCCTAAATAAAGTTGATTACCTCTTTGATCCTATATACAAAATACACGTGATAACTTTTTCAGTATACATTATTACACCATTATGGTTATATTAAATTTTTTACCTTAACAGCATGAGGATCAACTCCATATGTATCCAAGACACACGCTTTTTTCAAAAATATTGTTTCCATTTCAGCTGCAGTTTTTCCTTTCAATTCATTTTTATGAATATCCATTATTTTTTCCTCTAATTGTAATGTTTGTTTCAATAGTATTTTTAATTCATTTACATAGTTATCAATATGTTCTTCTGGATTGAAATCTCCAAGTTCAGCTATTCATAAATATTAAATAATTGTTATTATAAAATAATTAAATACATTATTATTTATTACCTTGTAGTATATAAGCTCCTAACAGAGCAGCTTCAGATGTGTTACAGTAAAGTCGACCATGTAATAAGTCTCTTTTTAATTGAAGATAAATTTGGTAACGAGTAATATCTTCTTTTAACCGAAATGGATTTGGTGGATAAAATTTAACACGAAAGCTAAATAATATATTGTCTGCTTCCATATCTAAAATAAAAACATTTTTTTAACAAATTATATTTAATAACAAAAACTATAAATTAACAAACCTCGGATTTGTTTAAAAATTGATTTTGATGGTTCTAGCCAATGCTATAAAAATACAAATAAATCATTATTAAATGTAATTTGTTAATATTACAATAAGTACCGCTTAATGAAATCACTAATTAATAAAATTAATTAATTTTATAGAATCATAATAATATTGAACCATCATGAAAACATTAAGTGATACCTACAGTAACTGTAGTTATTAAAAAAAATAAGTACCCTTTGGCGTTTGCTATCAACATAACGTAAACCAAAATAATCTTTTTCAATTAAATCCAATTGTTCACAAATACGGCTTATCAAACTACTCCCCTTTTCATTTATCTACAAAATAAAAATAATTATACATAATTATTATTAGTTGAATCACAATAAATACAAGGAAATATAAAACAAAATTCAGAATAAAGTTTTCCAGAGAGTTTCAACTTATTCCCAGAGGTCTAATCTATCTCTGTCTGAAATTTAATCACAATTGGTTGAACAGTTTGGAAATGCATAAAGGACAGACATTCATTTCTATATATATTTATAGATTAATACTTAGTACTCGCAAGACATAATTTAATAGACTAGGTTCATGTTATCATAATATTAAAAAATAAAATAAAATTAAGTTTTATAAATATGAGGTATCATTAAGGAAGATTTATTTCTTTTGATATGAAGAAAGTACATTAAAATGTGATACATTTTTATTTGTAGCTTTTTTTTAAAATAAACATTATACAAATATGAATACTAGAAATAAATGATTAATCTAAACTTCCAATTAACTATTTTAACACATTTTTTTTTCAATTTTATTAACTGGTGTAACATTAGCCTTTAAGTACAACTTTAGAATTACATAGGTAAAAAATATTAATTATGATATAGATGTTGGATGCTCAATTATTTTTTTTTTATTTTGGGGAATTCTAACAAAATGTAAAAAGTAGATTTTATAATAAACTAGTTAAGTATTTACTACTTATAATTTTATACGAGTGTAGTGGAAATAAGGGGATACCTTACGAGTTATTTTTTAATTATAGTTTTTGGTATGCAGAATAAAATTAATTTAAATTATACATAAAAAGTAGAAACATTTTAGCACAATTTTACTCTGGTACTTTGGTTAATGGTACCCAATACTTTTCTTCTGATTATGAATATTGAATAAGCATTTTTTCAGTTTGTTTTGTTTTATTATTTTTCTATTATGTTGTTTAAAGATCATTTTTAGCATACAATAAGCATTAATTTCAAATCTTATAAATTTCATTGTATAATAATAAATACATTTTGATACCATTCGTTCTAAAGATCAATATATTTTAAAAAAATTAGATAATACTATTTTCTTCTTAAATTTTATCAGTGTTTAATTTATAATTGGAAAAAAAACACTGTTTAAATTTAGGTATACCACATATTCTTAGAATAATTTAATACAAATATAAAATCCAATCTAAACATATTTAATCATGTTTCTATTAATTTGCTTATCTGTGATTTAACAAATTTATAATAAGACATTTGTAACTTTATAATTAAGTATTTGATAGAAATTTTGTAATTAGGTATATATAATTTAAAAAGTAGTAATACCTATACAGTATACATCCATTCACTATCTTTTTGTAAACATATATATTTGTAGTGTTGAAATATGTTGTAAACACTTAATTTAATCATACTGTTAACTAATTTAGGTACATAAAATCTTAAACACGTTTCTATTAATAAATATTATTATCCCGATTGTGTATTAATGTAACATTATACATAATACTATACTAATGCATAACACATTTTTAAGATAAGTTAAATTAAAAAAAAATCAATCATTATAGATTATTAAATATTGATAAATACAAATAACACTTGTACCTAATCATGATAAATTAAATATCTAAATAAACTCATCAATGTGAAACATTATTTATCAACTTATTTTATTATTAAAATACCTATAAATAACAAATATACCTACAATATTAAACTAATGGTAATTATTATCAGCATTATGATTTGATAAAACATTTTATTGGCACAAATGTTGGAAATCAAAGAACTAATTTTGTTTCCCGTTGATTAAAACATATACTGCCATTTCAACATAATTATATAGATATGAATAGGTACCTAATTTACTGTTAATAAATTTTTCATTCATAACATATTATACACACGGATTCATTGAAAAAAAAAAAAAAAAAAATATTGTAAAATCGAATATATGGGTAATATTTAATCAATGTAATGGATATTATGTCTCTGGAGTCCACCAGTCTAGTTTACTGTTTTATGTATTTATTTTATACTAAATAATGAGAGTATAGTTATTCTCTCGAATAAACAACCTACGCTTATACCTGAAATTCGCTGTCCAACAACTGAGTGTCGTCCAATAGACGGATAGTACACTTGATTGGCGCATTGGCGGAGTTTTTGCTTCCAAACTTCATCATGTTATATTTAAAAGAGCAGCAAGACCGTCGAAAACTCTGTCGCGCAGTAGCTGATACCGTGGAAACGTTCAAGTCCTGTGCGGGAAAGCGGTAAAAGAAAACTGTTATAACCAACTAGAGAGAAAAAAAATCACGAAAAATCGTTATGTGACGTGCTATGAGCCCCGGGTCTTGCCGTTCGGTGGTCAGTCAGGCGAACAACAGACAAGCGTAGGGTACCTTATGTTATAACGGACGTACCTACGCGTAACATGCAATATTGTTGTTATTATTATTCATAATGTATTACACATGATCCTATTGCTACCTACCTATTGTTATTATTTTCGAATAATCAATGATCGCCCTACCCTATTCGGGTTTGGTGCGAGCAGCTTACGAGTCGGGGACGCGTCGTCGTGGAAAACTGACAACTACGGCGAAACAAACGATAAATAGTACATAATACTATTACTTTGTGGCCTATGGGCGATTAACGGCGCGCGCGAAAGGTTTCGTCCGTCGATCGACCGCTTATTATTGACTATCACCCGGCCAACAGCGCTGGTTTAAGAAGGTCGCTGGCGTATGAAGTTGGTAACTATGCGGCGCGTGGTGGTGGCGGCGGTGGTGGTGGTGGCGGCGTGTCGTGTACACAACAGTCAAAACAGTACAACTACACTTGGACGACGCAATATCCGATTCGTCGCGCACAAAGATTACGGCGCGTCCTTATCTCGGCGGCAGTCCTCCCACCAAACGATTTGGTTTGTTTACGCGCACACGTCCGTCATTACTGGTGATTACTGTCGACCAATAATAATAATAATAACAATAGTTTATTATAGGATCTGATTAATAATAAAAATATAATACAATATTGTCCAACGGTCGACGGTGGGGAGATGCGTCTCTTTACATATTGTGCCATACATGTTTCTTTTAATTTTTTTGGTGGTCACTGCTGACTGGTTTGTAGAGAACGCCGTTGGCTGCTGTGGCATGAGATCTCTCGTGCACCTAATATAAAGACCATATTATTATAATAAATAATGTCTTCTTTTTTTTCGTCCTTTGTTCCCCCAACTATATGGGATCGGCTAACACCTAGTAGGGCTCTGTCTCCATAATATAGTTTATTAAGTTACAAAGTTTTCGATAACGATCGATCGACGTTCCGGTATAAGATATATTGGGTAGAAAACTCGCCAACTCACAGCCCTCTGTAAACATTTTCTAGGGCTTTGTTCCCGCCAATACCAATCGATTATTATGGTGGTCGTTAAACGATGAATAAAATATAATTAATTACAGTATTGTTCATTACGTTGTTCGTTATTGTGCACAAGTCCGTCGTAATTGTCAGAAGCCGGACGGCCGGTACCTTACAGTCAATAAGTAGCAAGTGCCAAGTGGTGTTGTGACTTGTGAGTTATGACAAAATGTATTAACTGCTAAGTGCCTAAGTACAAAGTTATAAAAATGTAAATAGTCATTAACAATTATTGTTAAATACACGCTACTCGTCTATGACAGTGTATCGGCTCGAGCGCGGGGTTTGGAGACTGATGAGTGGCTGCACTGATGCATCGACGGGCGATTGGTAGTATTGGTGGTGGTTATCTTGAAGCCTAGAATATATACACTACTTAGTTTTCGTGGTAGTTTTACTTGCGAGCCGCGGTGTTCGCGACTGATAACGCGGACCTCTGCTCCGGGTGGCCTGGATATCACTAATCACTATCAACGCGTATCATTTGTGTTTTGACCGGCGTCGGCGATGGCAGCTACTGCGTCCAGCGTAGTCGTTCTCGACAGAGGAAACAACACGACATGTACGATCAACTTGCACGGTAATGATGACATTATTCACATGTTTAACCGAAAGAATATTATATTACCTTAATCGATTATCAAAACTCTGTAAATTGCGTCGGACGGTATTTGTTATTTGGCTGGTAGCGTCTTCTTTCACTGGCCTTGATCCTTATTAAATTAATATAATAATACTACAATGACCCTATATTACACCTATATGACATTTTCGTTATAATTTCTACTCAATAATTATATTTTTGTAATTTTTTTCATACATGTGGAGTCAATCACCTTCTTTTTTGTATTAACAGGTGCCACTGTGGTCTCTTGGAGGGTTAACAATCAAGAACAGTTGTTCGTCAGGTGAGTTTTTTTTTATTGTTTACGACTCTACTTATTTGTTGTGCACTTATTGTGATAAGTTAGCGTTTTTTTAATTTGTGAATCAGAATATCTACATACCTGGGCATGCATATGTATCGTAAAAAAATTTTTCTTAACATTAATAATTTTTTATTTATCGATCTCGAAACCTAATTATTTTCCATATTACTCAGGTAAAGAGGCAAATAAACATAATTTTTATATTGGATTTGATATAGAGGTTTATACATTGTAAAATCTGTTATTTTAGTAATTTAGGTTAATTTATGTATAATTTTGATTAGATGGGCTTATGATTTTCATTAATTTAACATGATATATTATGAGTTATTTACGTATCTAATATAATATAGTGTAATTTTAAGAATAAATAAAATTAAATATTTAGATTATGACGTATAATATAGGTATAGTTTTTTTTAACTTTCTATCATTTTTATTACCACAATCTTTAATTTTTTATGGAATTGTATGAGAATGAACGGATTAAAAAAATATTCTGTTGAACGAATTACGGTATGAGACGACATATTATTTGAAGTCGTAAACATTTTTACGTTTATTATGTTTTATTTACTAAAACAGTGTTGTAAGTAAATTTTACCTAGTTTAAATTACGTGTCCTCTTAGTTTTAATTTTTAAAAATCAACGATGTTATAATAGTATAATATAATCAAAATACTGACATTTGCAAACACATACATTTATTAATAATATTACGTTGTAATGTACCATAATCCATTAAAGTGGTTATGAATTTCCAAATATACTATTGATTAATGATTATTGATGACAATTTATCTATATTCTTTCTGTATGTTACACAAATATTATGTTTGATTAAAATACTAACTAAAAACATAAACTATGCACCACGTGTTTATGATTTTATAATTTTAATCATAGCTATATTGGGAAAAATATGTTATTTTATAGTTTAAAATAAATATTTGACGTGATGCACTATTTTTAATATATCTATTATATTAAGTAGTTTGTCAATATATTTATTGAAATTTCAAATTTATCTAATCGTTTTTTAATTTAATAAAGTGCAATTAAAATTAAAATCCGATTCAATATTTATTTTAAATATACACACTCGTTTTAATTAACGTCAATGTATAACCCTTTTTCAAAATTAACTATTAACAAATTCTGATTTCGGGCACAGTGAATGCTGATCACGATAACGCTCATGTATAATAAACTGAGCTTTGATTTATTTGTTTAAAGCGGATTAAAATACACAAAAAATAGTAACGAAATTGGTTTTTAGTTAAATTTACCAGGATAGAAGTTTAACACGTATGGAATAAGTTATTAGTTTGACCTCTAAAATATTACCTCTGTGTATAAAAATGGGAAAGAATTGTTATTGTAAATTGGTGATTACCAACATATTATTATTTATTTTGAAAAGACCTTTTTAACAAACGACTGAACAAAATGTTCGATTTTCAAGGTTGAATGATTTTTTTTTCATTAAGTATCTAATAAAGTTATAAAACGTGTCAAAAGACCAACAATATGACCGTGAAATTTGTCCATTTTATTCTTAAGATGTTACCAAACATAAGGGTACCTTTTTTTTCTTTTACAAGTACAGCCATAAAAATCATAAACTATTTTCTTTCTTGTATAGTATGAATATATCTCGGAGGTACATTATAGTTATTTATTGCATGGTTAGACATATATACAAACATTTATTTTCTTGTTAAACGTCGAGGATTTTAGTGAAACGTGTTATGTGTAAGTAATAAATATCAAGAATATTTTCAGCTCAAAATTATTTATTTATTAAATTGGTATGTACCTACTTAGTAATATTTCAAATTAAGGTTTCCGTTAAAAATTATATTTTATTATTTTTGATTTTTACTGTTATATTATAATCACTTTCGTGCGTACTTACGTAAATAAAACCATAATTATTTATTGTATTTTATTAATCGAGTAGATACTACTATTGCAATTATGTATCTAACATAGTATTAATTATAACATGTAAGTATAATGGCCATTATAGTTGTTAAAATATAAAGATCAATAAAAAATATATATATATAATGTATTATACCCACTAAAAAGTATAATTTGTAAGTTATACATTTATAATCGTTATCGATATCGATAATTGTAGACTGAATAGAGATTTAACCAAAAATATTTAGCGTAAATTAATTAATAATAAATAAATGTTGATATATATATAATATGGTTGCTGAAATATTTTTTTAAGTATATCTTTTAAAATATTTGAAAAACTTTATTATATTTTTTTAAAAACAGTATTTTCTAGATGAATTATTTAAATAACATTTCAGAAGGTCCTTACGAAGAGTGAAAAAGAGAGGTATCCTTTGTATTTTTTCTGCAATTTTTGTTTTAATTTTTTAAGATAATAAAAACTTTTAAAAACAATATTAAACTAGAAATTTGAATAAGAGACCCTTTATTTAAACACACTAATGTACAAGGGATAAGATCACGTTTTTAATAGATTAAAATTCCAAAAGCTTAAATATTAAGTCGTCTTTCTTCTTAAATTCAATTGACAAAAATTCCTATATGATTACGCAAACTTTACAGACAGTTATTAATTTATAAATATAAGATATCGAACTAGCCATTTTATTTATTTTTAATCTCTATATTTTAATATTTTATCGTTTTAATATGGCCAGGTTACGTATGGTACTTACTTTTTTTTTGCTATAATGCATATCATACCAATTTGTTCCTTTTACTACATAGTATCGGAGTATTTATATATAATTAAATATTTAATTTTTATGTTATAAAATACAATTCTTATATAACAAATTATTAATAATTTATTTAAAGGTTTAGAAATTTGTAAAAAATACTAAAAGGTTTTTTAAGACAATTCAAAGCAAAATTTGCGCAGCTGGCAGATAAAGGGTTTCGTTGTTATTTTTTCACCCCTCTAAGGGTGTGGCAGTCTGGTAATGACTGATGAAGCATTTATCCCGCGTAAGGACCCTCTCGCTCTGTCCAAGTCATTGTCGTCCAACATCTTTTGACTGATAGCCTTGGCCCGGATCAACCCTTGAGCCTCGTTAATCAGATTATAACTCCTCCCTTTGTCCATCAGACACTGGTAGACAAGCACAGGAGCTGCTTAAAAGGTAATAAGGTGGAATTTAAAAAGACGCAAATCACCACGTTATGATGATGGATGCGTACTATTTTGTTATTTTACCTATATTGCGGAATGTGAATTCGTTACAAAATGTATTATAATTTATAGCTATTAATATAAATATTAGTGTAATTTGAAAATAAAGATTAAACATAAACAGTTTTTTGAGATACCTATATGAATGAACATATAGTCGTTTATTCATCACACTTTTAATAGGTACTGCATATATTTTTTTTTTAGTGAAAACTATGGCTGTCTATAGTCTGTAAAATTAAAAATCATAAGTACATTTGATATAGATAATAATCATTATAACATCATAATAGCTTAGCGTGATATAAGGGCTAGGGCGACGTTTTTTGACACTACTTAAAATATTATAAATTTATAACAATAATAAATAAAAATATTGCTAAATATTATATATATATATAATATGGTAAAATTTTTTATTTCATTTTTCTGAAATTAATATAATTTTATTAAGAATACTTAAATGTTACAAATATATTTAATATATATTTTTTTATAATTTTACATGGGTTGAAAGCTTGAACTCAATACAAGTACTTACGTATTTATTTGTATTAGTTACATTATATTTTTTTGTTTGAATTAATGATAAAATGAATTCTATTGAATAAGAATACAACATTTATTGATTTGTATTTGATCCATGATTTTATATTAGAATTGGTATAGTTGGATATGCGATTAAAACTGTAGTTATTTCTTAACAATTGTTACCAAAAGGCAAAAGAATATATTTATTTATTCAATTATTCTTGTACGTAAAAAAACAGCTAGTAAACATCAAAAATAATTTATCTATTCTACAAATTATCGTTTACAATTGTTTTGTAAAATATTTGTAGGTAATTCTCATTAGATAATTTAATTTTTAATAATTTAAATTCAATGTCAGTTCTTTTTGTATATATTTAGATTTAATTTGTATACCTTAAAATAGTTTTTCGGGTTCTTATATTTTATGATAAATAAAATATTTATTTATGCTTCAATCATTGAATTGTATGTAATATTTTTAAAAAACGAATGAAAAAAATGCTGTTGAAAAATGAGATTCCCGAGGAGGTCAAGTGGCGCTTGTGAATGTTTTCCCGAGTCGATAATTTCGTCTCGTCGTAACTCTTTGATGTCTAAAAGCATGAAATGACCCAGCTCGGCTCTTGTTTAAATATGTGGTGTTCCAACCTGAACATAATAAAGTTGAATAGCATTATCATTGCGTATAGGACGAGATTAAATTTAAGCTTTGACTTTGTTTAATTGGCTCAGTTCGCCGTTTAATTACAATGATTAAATTATGGCATTGATGTTTAATATAATCAAGCGTAACCTTTGTTCTCAACCATTTTTTGTATTCTACCCTAGAGCTATATAAACATATTTAAACACTAGAGATTTTCTTTTCTACTCATCACATTTTATCTAATTTATTTGCTTTTAACAGTATATGAAATTGACAATTAAACTCTATATAAAATCAATAATTATAGGCTGGCATAATAGTTAATATCTAAATATAATTTATAAATTATATTATATTTTACATTTAAATTGTTATTATACGTTTTACCCTGATATTTTAATATAAAAACGTGTAGGTAAATTATGTACTTATAATTATTATTGGTGAAAATCAATTTTTCAAAGATTCGTAAATTAAGCTGTAACAAATTTATTACCCTGAAATGTACATACGTTTAAACTTTAAACGATCGATTCATTATTCCCGTTCAACCCTTTCTCCCGTGTGTGTTTACCGCTATATGAATCACTGCTATACCGTGGCTGTTCCAGCTATTCATCGCGGTTGGTGCACTACGCGTGTGATACTATAGTGTGGCGGAGGTTAAATTCCCCTCGTCAATCTCCTCTCGTATATAGTCATATATATGGTAGGTACCTACCTCATATTGCTTCGTCCACTCTACACTACAATGTCAGCATCGGCTATAATAGCGTTAACGGCGATAATGACTAGGTTTTTGCTTGTATTCGTTTTGTAATCACTAAGGCGGCTGTTAATGTCGTTCGGTGTGGCAGTCGTATATTAATGGCCAGTGAGCTGCAGGGAGCACTTGGTAATTACATGGTCGCACACGACCGATCCCCGCGTTCCTCGACTATGGTTGGTGGTGGTTCATGCTAGCCAAGTCCAGCGTGAAAAACAATCGGAGGAAACTTGACGCCACACACCATTACTTTGGGTGGTCCCACTTGCCACCTCTTACTCGGTTAGCCCAGTTACTATATATAAGACCCAAAACTGTTATATAGCTACATAAAATACACTGCCGTTAAACTACGTTTTAAACTTTTAGTCGGTAATTCATCGTTTCGTATGATAATCTACTTAGTTTACTCCGCCCAGTTGTATATAGGTATGTACAAGTTTAAAACTGAATTCTAGTGTAATCGAATCCTCTTATTGGTGTTATATTTTCAATATATATAAGGTAGCGATTACAATAGTTTTTAATAATCGTATATAAACTATAAAATTAATTTTTTTAAATAAATTTAAAAAAAAAATTATGTTTTTAGTATTTTATTAATTAGTCGATATAAATTATCTCTTTGAAAATATTAATTTGCAATCTTGACTAGGCTTATATAAATTCAAGATTTAGTTAACATTTTAAAATACGAGTTTATAAACCCCAGAGGCTAGAGGTCATACTATTTTTTGTTTTTTAAATAAGTTTCTTAAATTTTGAGGAACTTAAAAAAGAGACCGCTGTTAAGTGCATTATGTGTTCAATTATAATGTATTTGTGGATTAATTGATGCTACGTTAAAAGTTTCCCGAAAAAAGTACACATTAATGAAGAAAACCAATATGTATTCATTACATAAGAGAATATAATGTGCATTGTATAGATATTAAACTGAATTTCAACGATTTACTTTGTGGATGTAAACTAAATATATAACTACTGACTACTATAACTATGGATTTGCTTTGATTTTGCAGAGTATATTAGAGTTATTTTAACTCTATAACATGTAATCGGATTTTAACTGTTTTTTTATTATTACTACGGATCTGACTACTCTAGCTTTGATCTTCGTTAACACATGTAATACATACAAGATCAGGATGATTATTTTAAAAGCAAACACTCATTATTTAAAAAACTATTATTTAAATTTTATGGATAATTTGTTTTTGGAAAATGAAAAATAGGTTCATTTTACATTCATATCTAACATTTTATATTACCTTATGTTTTTCTTAGATTAACTTTTACTACTACTAAAATATGATAAAATATACTTAGGTAGTAATTTAGGCTAACAGTCTCCTCTCATCGTCGTTTTACGCATGCAATGATTTACCATTTATAATTGAGTTCAAATTTAATACATCCGTAATGGATTGTTGAAAATTTTGAATAAGTCATTGCAATAGTAACGAAGGTCTGAAAAAATGAATTATCTCTTCTTTTTTAAAAATAGTTCTCTTCTAATTATATCAATAAGATATTTAATTCATCTGGTAGGTATATATACATTTTTTTTCATTTTTGCTACCGCTTTCTGATTTTTTCCAATTCAAGCACTGTACATACATATATTTAGGGAATACGATGACTAAAGTGATATGCACCACATATTTCACCAAGCCATTTCACACTTCTTATATAATCGTTAAATGCTGATTAACAAAATTTTCAATATTTGATATTTATAAAAAACACTTTTAGATTCTGAGTTAGGTTAGTTTAGTTTAAAAAATATTTCTCTCTTTTGAGCTATTAAAAAACATTTGAAATTTTTAATTTATTTTAGATTCTGAGAGGAAGAATGTATTGATTTTACAAAGATGTTTGTGTTTTTTTCTGTCTGTATATATGCTAAGTAATTGAAATAATGCTTCAATTTTCTTTATCAGTATAATTTTCTTGTGGAAAAGTAAATCTAAATGATACTGTTGAGAGGTCATTTTTGAAAATTACCAATAGTTTTTAAAAGCGCAGGAAAAAACAAAAATAAGCGGAAATTTTTATGCAAAATTAGTTTTCGACAAAACCGATTTTGTTTTTTGGTGTGACTAAAAAAAATGACTGTATATACATGAAATTTGAAGTTTCATAATGTTAAAGATACATAAGCACACTTTTTTTATAAGCATTTAAAATTCAATTTTTGACCAAAATTCAATAAAATTATTTTGTAGTTAAATTCATAAAATGTTAATTTTTTATAGCTCAAGATTGAAAATTTAAAACAAGGTTTCTCATAAGTATTTAATGTTGTAACTAATAAATATAAAAAATATATTTACATGGTTGATTTTTAGACATTTTAAATTAAAATTTAGACGAAATTACATATTTAAATAAAGAATAACAATATTAGTTATTTTGTTGTAATTTAAAAATATTTTTCGCGGATGGATGTTTGAAACTTTTAAATTATATTATGATATTTTAAAAATCATTGTTTTCTTCAAAAATTAATTCAACTTACTGTATTATTAATAGTAAAATAAATTACTTTAATAGCAATAATATTGTAAAATATACTTAGTAATATATATTGACAGGCCGTCTTCGCTCAGAATCGTTTTTTATAAACAATGATTGTATATCATTGAATTCAAAATTAACATATTCATTACAGTGAATTCCCACTCGACTCCTACTGTACAGCAGAATGATACCTACTTTTCGAACTTTTTTTTTCTATAAATGTCAATAAATTATTTTTTGCTTTTTTAAAAAGTTTGAAAATTTAATACGAGGTTCCTTTTAAGTATTTAATTTTTTTTTAGATAATTGAAGTTTTAGACAAAATTATATATGTTAACGAAGAATAGCAATATTAATTATGTTTTTATAATTTAAAATATTATTCGTATAACATTATATTTTATTTACACAATGACATTTTTAAAACATTAAGATTAATTTTAAGCTATTGCCTATACCAAGAACCTATTCACACTGTTCTACATTAAGACGGTATTTACCTTATAATTTATTATATAAATATTTTATATTATAATAAATAATTATTAATAAATAAATAATAATACAAGTATAATAAGTTACACTTATAGCCACTCATTGATTAGTCCGCAATCCACCGCAGGTGGATTGCCTACGTAATATGTTAGATACACAAGGTCTGCGATCTGGTGCAGTCGGATTGCTTACGTAGCTGACGAGTGTCACTTGAGGTGACTGACTTGCCAGATACTCAAATATAGCCTTAACTTTTCAATTTTTTATATACGAAAAAGAACCGGACAAGCATCGGGGACCGTATTGAGTCCGTTTAGGTATCAATGAACATATGTCATGACGGATAGCTTGACGCTCAATTTTTGCATTCAAAAACACATTCCCGCCAAACCGTCTAAATCGTCGCACCTTATCAAAGTCCACACTTCCGCGCATTATCAAAAGTCCATACCGCTTTTCTTAATACCATTCCTTATCACTTTCTCGACTTTTGACCGTTATTTGACTTGCGACTAAAACAGGCACGTCTTTTAGAATTAAAACGACACTGTTCCGGAATCGGTATTCACTTACAGCGAGATTGACTGGCCACTAGTAATATAATAAATTCAATGTTTTCGGAAAAAAATAAATCAACCTTCTGCAGTGGTGTTTATGAGGGGTGGATGGATCGCTCACCCCCATGGATTTATTTTAGTCTTAGTGTTTTTTACAGTTTCATGCATTGTAAACAGCAAATGTTAATTGGTAAATATTAAACTGTTGCTCAAGTTATTAGGTATACTCGTTAGTCAGATATTATTATAAATTATAACTTTATTCAGTTATTATCAATCATAGATTTACATAAAACTTTATTTAAAATGTTTTATTATTAATTAGTGATTGTTGAAATATTGTTATGATTTTATTTCATTGCATGTTGCTTTGTTTTGTTAGATAAAAAACTTGATTGAGATCTAAAGTGGGTGAACAAAGATTAACTGGTTTGGTCTCATTAAATAGGTATCGAGATATTGAAATGAATAATCAAGCAATCGTAGATTGATTTGTAAATAAAAAAGAGGCTATACTACTTTAAAAAATGTCTATTCATTTTCCTTTTTTTATACTTTTTAATATCATAAAAAATAAGTAAAATTATTTTGATGTACATTAAACATTTAAGTTTTAAAATCGGGCCTCCTTAATTGAGTTTCAGATATGCCACTGGCCTTCCGTAATACTAATAATAAAATAAATAACTTTAGTGGCAGTATCAATTACTATAATATTATGTCTTTGTAATATTAACAGACCGTGTTCGGTCGCTTTTCGTATGCAATGATTTATCATTTAATTCAAATTTATCACATACCTACATAATATGTAGTACATATTATTGTAAATTACAGTGGCTTTCTGAATGATAACTGATGAGATACACTGGACAATGGACACCTACTGTACGTCTGTACTGCAGTTTAGTAGTTGCCTATTTTCTTCTTTTTTTTTATAAAAAATTTCCAACCAAGTTTTTAAAATAAACAGTGTTTACTTTCAAGAATATTATTAATTATATGCTATGTTTTTTGCAATATTGAGTAATATTAAATAAAAATAACACGCTAAATGATAATTTAAAATTACAAAGTTTAATTATTTTATTAGTTTATATCTAATACAAATTTAGTCTTAATAGAGTTAATATTAACACCTTAAAAAGCATTAAATTAATATTTTATTTATCTTGAATAAATTTATTTCAATTGATGATAAATAATGACATATATTATAAGTTTATATGATAATAAACTATATTTTATGTAATAAAAATTAATTTTAATTTGATTAAGTATAATTTAATGATAATAAGGTTAATTTAGATGTAAATGTCTAAACATTATGATGAATTAATAACTAAAAAACAATATTCATATAGGTATTGTTGAATTTATCATATATGTACAAATTATGGACACGATTTATTTTATTATAAAGAACGCGTTACATTACTGTTTATTCTGAGAAATAATAAATGTCCTAGAATATAATTATTTTAAAATTTAAATTATATTTTGAAATTAGAAATAATCGATTGAATAACTTATGTTTTCATAAATTCTTAATTACATAAAATATTTAAATAATAAACAATTTAAAATCCATAATCTTTAAATCTAATTTTAAAAATTAAATTTAGATTTTAATATTTTTTAATTAATTTTTCATCCACAGGTTTTTTTGGTTTTTTGATTTTTTTTCTATGTAAAAAGATTTTTTTCTTAAGTATCTAATAATATGAAAAAAAATAGCTATGTGTCTTACAAAATAAAATAAAAATGTATTAATTTGATTTTATCACTACAATCGTCAAAAACCTCTAAAAATGTGGGTATAGATCACAGATTAAATGTTTTTAGTTTATTATTACTTCTGGTTTTATTTAAATTTAAAATTAACACGTTATATTTTTTATATCATACATCTACAACTAAAATAATTTGTTAATTGTCTTATAGAATTAAATAAATAATATTTAGAACTGTATTATGTTATTGTGTTATATCATAAAGCTACATATATTACTCACTTTAGTACATATTGAACTGATTAATGATACTTTTTTAATGATATAGTTTTCATATAACATACAATTAATCATTTATAGTTGTTTATTTACTGAAAATATATAAATATGTATAGATAAGTAGATTTTGAAACATAGTTTATACTTCATTCTATTTGTAATGTTATAATATATATTCTTTCTCTATGTATATATTAATATACCATAATAGATACATATTTGTATCATCATGCATTCGTGCTTGTGCATACGTGGTTGTCTAATTATTGACGTATCGTCATATTTGTATACTTACATAATATATGAATTCCGATTGAAAATTATAATATATTTAGGTGCGCAATCGGTATAGTATTGCATCCTACATAATAGAAACTTGAATTCGTTCACATAACGAATCGTATATTATATTGATATATATTTATACATAGGTATACGAGGTATATTTCTAACTTATTAGAGTATTACTTTATTATTGACAATTATTATCTGGAGACATACGATAGTCTTTTAACTATTATATTATTGTTACTATTATATTTACAATATTATCTTATTATACATAATATAATTGTTTGCAGGCAACAATTAGTATGCAATACGAATGCTGCTGTACCCGTCAAAATAGTTATCTAGTATATGCTGTCTGAGTATAATTATTGTTGTGTGTATATTATAATAATATTATCTCCCATGTCCCATCTCTTAAATGTTCAGTTCTCAAAACCATTTCGCCCCACGATGTGAACTCTCGAGTACAATATATACATTATACACGTTTACTATACATAATAATATATTATTATATGCGCGTAACATGGTTGTTATGATTTTCTGGATCGACGATAATTTATTATACTGAAGCGGTTGCGACGCTACTTCGTATAACCGTATCGTGTATATATATATATAATATATGTATAAAATAATATATCTGAGAGATGCGAACGTCGCCCTCTTGTACGCTGCAATGTGTCCGTGCGCCGTGCGTGGCTAGTTTTTTGCTGTAGTTGATGTTGCCCCATGGTGTGTCCAAACAGTAACAATATACCGGCGATGGTGGCCACGATTGTAATTAGTGATAGAGGAGGTCCTATATGGATTAAAACGAGCGAGAAACCAGGAGACGGTAGTGGTGGCAAGGGTGAAGAATCGATGGAATGGCGGTGTGGTAGGCAGGGGATCGTGTGTAGTATGAAGAAAAGCGCGCGTGAGGGCGCAAAGGCCGAGAACGCTGTAGGGTCGTTGTCAGTGGGGAGGAAGGGAAAGGGTCTCCGCCGTTCGACGGTTTTTGTCTCGAACGCTCATTTGTCAAGGCACATGCCGAGGAAATGAAAGGGATGCTACTTTATAGGAAGGCTGGGTGGACCTGCAGGGTTAACTCTTCTTTTGACCGACACCCTTAAGGTTCGAGGACAGATGCAAAAAAAAAAATATTGCGCGTGCACATATTATATATATGTGTGTGTGTGTATATCACACACATGCTTGTGGTAGAGTTACAGAGTTTATATGCTATCGCTGCACGTCCACGAGAACAATATTTTCAATATCATCTACTATGTATATTAATGTATTGTAAAGTATACACTATGCAGTACATTTATACATAATGTAGTATAATTGTATAAGCTATGCACTCGTATGGAACAAATATGGTTAACTGCTACTATTGCCTGCATGTACATAAGTAATCTTGTTATACTAATTACTATTATTATGTGAGTGTTTGACCACTGCTGCCGACCTACCAATGTATAGGTATTCCTCCAAAAATCTTAAATTTATTCATTTTATAAAAAGAAATAGATATTCTTACATATAATAATATATTATTTTATATTTTTCTAATCATTTTTAAATTTGTGAAAAAATCTATATATTTAAAAAAAAGACTATTTCTTATATTCATGAAAAAACTATTGTTCCTATTGAATATCTATCAATATTTTTATTATTTATTGTTATTTATTAAATTAGAGCAAATAAAATTTTTAAATTAAGACATTTGGAAAAGAAGAAGTTTTTGAGTATTTTTATTTATTTTATTATTGTTTTGCATCTGGTGGCAATTTTTAACCATTTATAAAAAACCTATGTTGAATTATATTAATGGGAATATTGTTTCAGAAGTTCTACATAACCTGTGTACCTAGTCTATATAGTACCTATATTGATTGTTAACTGGGCAAATATATATATTATATAGTATTGTAGAGTTTGCCTTTTGAATATCTCAGTAGTTTTCAGTACAATTGTCTAAATTACCAAACCTTAGTGAATTTTACTCATTATTGGTACAAATTTAGTGATTTTATTGTAATTTACACTCTGCTGTAGTAAGTAATAAACTATATAGGTAATAAATTATTTTTAGAAATTTAATAAAGTGGTAAAATAATTAATTTTTATCTTTTTAGAACAAAAACAAAAAAATTCGAATAAAATATGCATTTATTTATTGTTGTGAATCAAATGGTATAACAAATATATGTGTAATAAAATTCGTAATCATAGTTACCTATACTGAAACTTTCAATCCGTTATACATAAGCACCATACGAATATATTATTATTTTTATTCTACATTAGAAAAGTCGAGATTTATAGTGAGTTCCCATGTTTTTTTTAGATAACCAGCAAAGGATATTCCTAATTTATTATAGTATTTCCCTCCAATAATAGCGTACTATAAATGTCCTAAAAAAAAAATGTCTTTAAAAATATGATTTAATATTTCAACGCATTAACAATATTACACAACATAAAAAAATGCACATTAAAAATTGTTTCTAACATAATGTTAAATAAAAATGATAAAACAAAAATCTATTTGTGTTGTTTAAACTTACATAATTTGGAGTTATCGCGGTTGATGCAAGTCATAAATAATTGATAAACAATTATCTACCCGATATACTCATATACTACCGTGTAACTGCATGTGACAAAATTGTTTGTCAGACACTCCGACTATCAACCGCCGCTTTTGTCTGGAACATATTAAGTAAAAACATAATAAGAATTGTTATCAAGTTTTATCCATTCTTATAAATTATATGAACAATTTACACTAAATATAAAAAATCCAAAAAATGCTCTTAAAAACAGTTTCATTTTTAAATACTTAGATGTATGAAACGAATTTTGTGCTTGGAAAGTAATGTTTTAAGACAATTCAGAATTCTGTAAATTGTATTGAAATCCACACCCTATAAAATAGTTATAATTTTGATGATATTATATTAGTGTAACAGAGAAAGAAAATATGTATTTATATCACCTACTGATTTGTCATATCTATAATAATATATTTATTAATATTCATAATTATACCTAAATATATTATTATTCTAGAAAATTATACACATTTGTTAATATCGGACTAATGCATTATAATTAGAATTGTATAATATAAACGTTTAAGTACATTCACGTATTAATTATTTACTGTTTCTTTTTATATTTATAAATATAATTAAGAAACTAATTTACGTTTGTATAATTATCTTGTACAATAAATTTTAAAAAAAATGTTTCTCTATAAAACTATTATGCATTGTAGCCCCTCTTTTTCAGAATCTATTAAGCAAATATTTATTAATTAAACATTTATTTATAATCTAAAATATTTCTACTTGTATTATAACTAGATCATTAAAAAAAGAAAAATAATATTCATTATCAAATTTAAAAGATAAAAAAAGAAACGATATACAGATAGAGGAATATTATTTTCTTCTTAAAATTCTTTATAGGTATTAGGTATAAAGTATTACATACAATAAATTTCATAATTAAATGAATCATTTTGTGCATTATTGATGTAAATCATTATTTTTTTATCAATATTACATCCAGGTATAAAGGCTAAAACTTATAGTTTATACTATAAAAATGTTTCAAAGAGAACTAATTTGTAGTTCTATAAATATAATTATGTAAATTTAGGGATGCTAAAAACGAGTGATAATGTCTAATATTTTTTTGCTTATATCTAATTTAAAAAGTCAGGGGACTCGCTCTGCTGTATAAGTATAATAACTAATAAGTGTCTATTATCCAGTGTACTTCATCATTCTGCAATAGGTCACTATAATGGATGTTGTAAATTTTAATTTAATGATAAAATCATTGCATACGAAAAGCAATTCAGACGGTAACGGGATGTCAGCGCCTATACGACTAAGTATATTTTATTATACATTTATTTTTATTTCTATTAGAGTAATACTGTCGGTTGAATTAATTTTTTGCTAAAAAACATTGCATTTACTTTATTATTTGTTATAATAGTATATATAAGTATTTAGATCTTAAATTATTGTGATTAACTTTTGATTTTTAAGTCAATAGCTACTTACTGTATAATGGTAGGAATAGGTTCGTGGTATAAAAAGGCTATAGCTTAAAATTAATCTAAATATTTTTAAAATGTCATTGTGTATAGTAAAACAGGGCTGACTTTAGTTCTTTCAGCGCCCAGTGAATGAATTATTTTGGTGGCTGTCGCGTCACCCTCTTTCTAATTTAGATGTCTCTGGCGTGCCCTTCTAATTTTTGCGCCCTGTGCCGTCGCCCGTCGATCGTATCTAAAGCCGGCTCAAGTAAAATATAATATTTATATGTTTCAAGTCCCCAATAATCGTTTTTTTTCGTTTAAATATACAATTTCGTAAAAATTTGAACTTCGAAAATCTAAACTAAATTATATCTATGTATATATTTTTTGGTTGTTTACTTAAGAACTTATGAGGGACCTTGAATTCAATTTTCAAGCTTTAGTTATTAAAATTGAAAATTGAATTCAATAAGGTTCCTAATAAGTTCTTCTTATAGCAACCTTAAAATCTAAAAATATATGTATTCATGATTTTTTATAAGCATTTTGAATTCGAAATCAAATTTTGATAAAACTGGAAATTTAAACGGAAAATAATTTAGTTATTTTGTTGTAATTTAAAACATATAATTTGTAGTATCAGTTAATAATAGCTAATAATATAATAATTATTGTATAATATATTTGGTTTTGGAAAAAATTAGTTCAACCTATCATATTACTAATAGAAAAATAAATCACTATATAAATATGTAATAAAATATTCATTGATATATAGGCTATAGTCTGCTAATTACAATGACTTACTTATTGATGAGGATGACACCTACTTTTTAATAACTTTAGAGTAACTTTTCCTGCTTTTTTTTAAGTATTTATTTTATATAGATGTAGATTGGCTGGTAGATTATGGTAGTGGGTTTAAACTTTTAGCTAATATCAACAATAAAAATTTGGATATTATGTATTATTATATTATATATTGTAATAAACTAAACAAAATTCACCTAAAAACGTAATAAACATTAACATGGGATAAAATTTAAGATTCAAAAGAATATACTTTATTATTAGTATTATAAAACTATTACCTTTGTTACATGTATTAAAAATATATAAGTACCAAGATATAATTTTATCAACATCAAAATTTAAACTATTGAAACTCTTTGAAAATACTTTAAAATTTGTTATATACATATATTCTACAGACATAGAATTCAATATTAGTTTTTAAAACAAAATAATAAAGTATTAATATTAGTTGATTAGTAATAAACTTTTGAACCAATAGGTACTTAATAAGCGAGAATTATACTATATATTTTATTGTAAAATTTAAGAAACAATAACTTATTGTTTGGTTTCATGATTGAAAATATTGAAAATATTATTTTAAACATAACTATACAGAAACCACTAATTTGTTTAAAATGTTAAAACACTCCAGAGCTACACAATTATTTTAATTTAAGTATATTTTACTCCATCATAACTTAATTATTTTGAAGAGTCCTGGTCATTTCTTTACTTTGGACCCCAATAAGTGCCAACTATATGCAATTTGTTACCAGAAACCATCCTCTATGTTGAAAATTTAAGTATTTTTTCTTCTATATAAACTATTAAATAATAAGTAATAACTAACATACATCATTGTAATACCAATAAATTTGTTGTCCTACTGAGTATTTAAAATTATAAAAATAATAAACCTCAATACATCATACTTAAATTCGCTTCTGTGAATAGAATGTTAATAAATGCATAATAGTTTTGGTATTTATTAATTTGATAAATTGTTGATTATTTGTTATATTTATGTTTAGTAAACTGGCTGTTTTTGATGGTCAGAAATCAATTCGAGGAGGTATTCCAATAGTTTTTCGTAAGTACCTTCAGGTGTTCATATGCCATTTGAATAACAAATAAATAAAAAAAAGTGTTGAAGAATTAAATTTCTAAGATGGATATTTAATAGTGTTCATTGTCAATATTATGTAGATTTAAATATGTTATTGAAACCTATGAGAATGGTTTTTGTATTATAATTTATTTTAATCAATAAACATAACTAATTGATGTTTATATGTATATTTTTTTGATAAGATTCATTATATCATTTTTAATTAATTCATTATTGTTAATATTATGATTAATATTTTTATAGAATACTTTTATATCTATAAATGTCTTTCTTTTATTTTTAACTGTTTACTTATTTCTTTAGACATCTAGAAGTATTTCTGTATTTATTAGAATTATTGATGTTTTTAATTATGACTAATAGGATGTATACAATTATATAATAAACTTACAAAATAGGTTTAAACCAATTTCAAATTAAAAATATGTTTGTTTTTGCTTTCTATACAGCTCATTTTGGACCTTGGGCTTATGGACCTCATCATGGTTTTGCCATGACGTGCAGATGGGATGTTGAAAAACAACCTGAACCATTAGACAATGGTGATATTGAAGCACTATTTTCATTAGTGGATAATTCCATTACAAAACAAATGTGGAATTATAGGTATATATATTTTTATATTTTAATGATTTATTTAGGATTATATGTTAAACTTGTTTTTAGTTTCAAATTAGTTCTAAGAGTGATATTGAGAGAAAAAGAATTACAAGTCAGTTTCAATTTATACAACTCATCTCTTGAACCATTCCAATTTAACATGCTTTTCCATACATATCTAAAAGTACCAGATGTCCGAAAATGTAATATTTCTGGTCTTCAAGGATGCATGTATGTAGACAAGGTATGGACTGGTTTAACTAATACTTAATAGCATTCAAAGGTATATATATATATATTAACTAAAAATGTATTAATTATTAATTTATTGACAAAAATTAGACCAAGGAAAATGGTGTGTACCAAGAACCAAGAGAAATGGTGAATGTTAATCATTGGACTGATAGAATTTATCAAAATACACAACAGGAACATGTGATTTCAAATGTTGTATCTGGAAGAAAAATGAAAATGATTAAATACAATATGCCAGATACGGGTAAATAGAATTAATTTTAATTCCTATTATTTATATTAAATAGTGTTATTTTTAGTTGTATGGAACCCATGGGATGTAACATCAAGTACAATGAGTGACTTTGGTGAAGACGAATATCCAAACATGATATGTGTTGAAGCCGGAATAGTGATCACTCCGATGACATTAAATCCAAATAACACATACGAAGGCACAATAGTTTTACAGGTATACAAAATAATTTAATTATACTTGTACTTAATTATATTTTTAAATATTTGATTTGTTTGTGTTACAGGTTATGTGAGTAGAGTCGGGAGCTGCTGTTGGTGGGGCGAGGTCTAAAGTACGTGGGGTCAATGCACGCCAACGTTGCTCGCCATTATCCGCAGACATTAATAGAAACTCCAGCAGCTCCTATTTTCAATCACAGGCATCACCTGTCTCAACAATGTTTAACAGACAACCAGCTGTAAATCATGGTTGGTTTACTTCCATGATGACTTCGACTGATTTTTTCAGTCCCCAACGTTATCCATCCAATAACCCAGTGCCACCCGTCCACCATGATTCAACATGTGATCAGCATTCATCATGCACCATATGTTCTCTAAATTTGTAAACATTTTAAAATAATTACATATTAGCTATTATTGTACTACATACATTTATTTATTTAGGTAAAATTCATATTTTTAATTAACTAACTTAAGTAGGTAAGTATTTTTATTTTTTTTAGTCTATACATTTGAAAAATGTGCATACAATTAAATTTGTTGTTGACATTCCTTCATTTATATTATCAACACATTTAAAACGTTATGAACTAAAATATTTTTAACAAAAATCAAAATAATAAATGAGTTGAATATTTAAGTTAAATATTAAAGTCATAAGATTATTAAAGTAATTTTAATTTTTTTTAATTATTATAACTTATCATCATATTATGTTAATAGCATGGCTAAATATATAAGTATGATCGCATCTTTGTGATATGCAGGGGTCATGGCTGTACTTGTAACTTTGATTTATCAGTCATGAAAACAATACAAATATATTTAGCTATGATAAAAATCATTGCCAGCTGAGATGATTCTTTTCCATGCTAAATCACAGAAAAATAGTATATGCGCATCCCATAATGAAAATGCGTCCCAATGCAATCATTTTTATATATTTAGCCGTGGTTAATAGTGTTGATTTCATTCTTTTAAAAGTTAAACATCATGTTCTTATTATACAGTAATGAAATAGATCTGATATTGTTCAACATTTTTGTCTTTTATTTATATTTTGTTTTTTTTTTTATTCAATATTTAATTATTGGAATGATGTAAAGTAGAATATTTAATTATATTAACTGATTGCTCAACTCAATATATAATAGTAAACTTTTACTAATCAATTTTTTTATTGTTATTGTAGTTATTATGAATTTGCATTATATCTCATAATAATTGATTTGGTAACAATATTCTGTAAAATCATTCCATTTAAATAATTTTTATTTTCAAGTTAAATTATTGTAAATATTTCTTTTTTATTATTTTTATACGTTTAATATTTTATAAGTGTTTCTGTGGGCGAACATGTTATTTCAAAAGTTTACATTTGATATAATTATTTTAGCAAAAATGTTTGGTTTATGTTATACAAAACTAACTAATGGCTATAATTATAATTGACATTTTTATTTATAGAAAACATGATAATTGAAATAATTTAAATCAACGCCTAAAATATCTTAATTTTTTTTACCACACTAATAAAAATAAGATAAAATAAACAATTACATTTTTTCATTAAATTCTTTAAGTACTTAATAGAAGTGCTTTTTTCAAATATAATTTTAGTCTCTGTTGTAATTATTGTGATTGTAGTTTATCGGTATATATAGTGTCATTAATATCAGTGTCACAAGTTCAATAATTGTAATTTGTAATATACATTATAAAAATAAAAAATTTTGTAAAAATTATATGTTTATTGCAATTGTTTGATCTAATCTAAAGACATTTATTTTTAAATAAAATAATAATTAATATAATTTTTTTTATTCATTATAATATTATTTTTTAATGATTAAGTCTTCCAATGTAGGCAACCATAGAAAAATTACGTCATTAAAAAATTGTGATTAATTTTATATAAAAAGTTAAGAAACAAAATACTCTGACTATTTAACTAATTAACTATAGGCTTAATATGGTGTTGTATCTTAAATGTAGAAAACCAATTTTATGAATTTAAGTATAGACTACAACAATTATTATATTCTGATTGTACAGTAAGTTATTAGTAATTTTTGTTATTTTTAGTTTTAAGTAAAATTATGTTTTTTTTTATATGTGTATGAAATAAAGTTGTAGTGGAATTATAAATAATAGCTTGTTGTGCCAAAATTATTATTTATCAATTTTAAAAACAAACAAGATTTATAGTGGTAATTTATGGTACTATTTTCTTTTTTTTTTTTGTATCAGAAATAATTTAATTTAGTCATCTTTATACTGTGTTTATATCTACATATAAGAACATGCAAATGCTGTATTTTAGATCAACATAATTATCTTTATGTATAATTGGTGACTGGATGAGTGTTTTTATTTAAAAAATTTAAATTTCTTAATTTTGAAAGTGTTTAACTTATTAATGAGTTTATTTTGTGATTTCACATCTGTACCACATGGTAGGTTAGTTATTAAATTTAGTTAAAATAATAATATAAAAATAATTTTTTTTTGTTTGTTTTGTTGCTGACTTGTGCATCATTTTCAGCAATTTGTTTTACTCGTAGAAATATACTATTATATTATTTTATTTATTAATTGAAATTTATCAGTATTAATAAATTGTTTTAACCTGGTTGCCTGAAGTTTATTGATGACAAAAAAGATCACTTTTAACTACTATTTTTTACAGTAATTAAATGAAAATTAAAATTGTGAAGGTTTATTCAGTTTTACTTGTTATTTACAAATCAAGATGTAAATAGCTATTTCATTGTAATTACTTGTATAGCTGCTATATGAAAATAAACATTATCACTAAAATTTCACAATTTGATTTGAAATGTGTGATCGTTGACCGATAAATTAATTGCAATGTTTTTGAAACTAAATAACATTTTTCAAATCAATTAAGTGTCTAATGATAATGTGGTACATAGAAGTAGAACAGATTGTCAGTAAATAAAAATTGTATTTCTTAATTGATGTACAAAAAAATATTTTGTTAACTACCATTTAAAAAAATATTGTTTTATAAATACTTAGTTCATAGTTATTATATAGTTCCGCCTGTTGACTGTGTCAAACACGAATTGCCTCAAAAAAACTATAGAGTAATATTCCTCTATGAAAAAACCTTCTTTGGCATGCTACTGTCAGTACCTATCTATTGTCAGTTGAACTTTGTTTACTGTATAGTAAGTAAGCACCCTATATTGTAAATTTGTAAGATAGGTAGTATGCAATTTAAAATGCTCTAATAAATAATTTATGAGTAAATAATTTTAAAGTTGTATAAAAAAAAATAATAATATAAATAATAAAATTAAACTTTTTTTTAAAAATAAATATATAGATTACATACTCATCTGGCTATTTAACAATATAATAAATAGGTACCTAATAAAGTGTTAGCTAATAAGTGATACTGCAGTAGGTACACATATTAGTAATTATACTTAAGTTGGAGTATAGGTGTGTCGAAATTCATGAAATTAAAATATAGAGTACTGTCGGTACAATACACATTAATACCTATTTAATTAACTGTATTTCAAACTTAAAACAATTATTATTATTTTTATGTGAGAATTTTATTTTTATTTCATTTATTCAGATTTTTCATGAGTATATAAGTAATTTCATATTGTAATTAGACATTGCAAAGGTGTGTTTAATAACGTGAGGCAAAGGAGGCATTTGACCCTGGTGGTAAATTTTTAAAATATTTCATAAGTGGCATTCATATACAGAATTTTTATACATTTTTTTTAGTAATAAATTAATTTTTCCATCAATGATTAAAAATATTGTAATTGTTAAAATATTTAAGTATCATATTAATATGAAATATATTTTTAATAGTAATAAAACTTATGCCTATACATAGAACTATAAGAATTGAATTCGAATGAATAGTGATTCTGGTCTCGAATATATAGGTACAATTTAGTATTTATATAATGGCCGGGTAGAAATGTAAAGCATTTATTTCAGTTGTTAGTTTTATAAAAAATGTTTACAGTATACTGCCATTATTATTGTGTCACACTGAATTAAATCAAATTAGCGAAATAATTCAACATCATTGTGCTTATAGGTTTTTCAAGTTAATACAAATTTACGCTCACCCCGACCCTTAGACGTAACTAGGGGGAGGCAAAGCTTCTTCAACTTTTATTTTAGCTTTTCTGTCATAATTCCTTATCCCACCAACGTTAGCTTTTTTTTTAATAACACTTTGGAAAAATATTCTTTTTGCTTGTTGGCAAACTATATTATTAACGTATGTGATGACCCTGTGTAAGAGGTATCATGTCGTTTTCACCAGATAGTCTTAACCTGACCATATCAATTGAAAATTTAATTAATCTAGACTATAAACAAAGTGAAATATTAGTAAACTAGACTCCAGTAAAAGGTAAATTATTAAATTGTGTAATACTATTCTTAATATCATAATTAGTTGGGCTTTACTTTCTTATGTTTTCAGACTTTATTAAATATTAATGAAACTCAATAATGAATTAGAAAAGATTAAAAATCATCAGGAGAATTAAAAGCGACTAAAGAGTATTGTACAAAAATCTGTTTTTCCAAATGTGCTTATATAAAATTATACAATTAGCACTTTCTATTCAACAAATTCTGCATTTTGCTAAAGAAAATTTTCAGCAATCCATCGAATAAATATTTATATAAGGTTAACTATGTTACTAAATCGATTCTTGAAGTTGTCCATCATATCTAGGCATTAAAAGAAATTTATGAAATGTTGTAAATAAAAAAGAAATTATAAATTCTTTAGCTTTCACTTATATTTTAAGAAAATTATATTTAAATTAGTATCTAAAATTATACTTAATAATATTTTAATCATTTAATGTTTATCTCAATATCACTTTTTATTATATCTATTATTTATCAACACACCTCACAAACACTGAATAATAATCAAACAATATTGTAATTTAACAATTAATAAGGCAGAGCTCCCCATCTTTATTTATTTTAAAATTACTAGAGCTATATAGATAGGTTGGTACAAGCTTGCAGTGGCGTATATAGGAATTATTTTCACTATGAGCTAGTTTACCACTATAGTCTAAAGGTGGGGGTTGTCTAGCGGAAAGTCTAGTAATTGAAAAAAAGTGACCGAAAAGTTATCTGGTCGAACACGTTTTTGATCGAAAATTCAAATGATTGAAATTTTATGTAATCGAAATATGTTATGATCAAAAAATATATATTTTGAATTAATTATTTAAAAAAAATCATACAAGTAAAAGAATTTCAGTTTTAAAAAAAATAATTAAGATATTATCAAGAAAAAAAATGTAATAAAATATTATATAATATTATAAGTAATTAAAATTTAAAATTTTGAGCTTTTCCTCTTAAATACTCTAATAAATCATAACCTAGATCAGCTAAAAGTCTTTTTTGCATTTATTTTAAGCGTGTATTGTGGGATTGTACTTGAGTTTTAATTTTTTTAATACTTAGCCCATAAAATAACATCTCAATTATTGCTTCAGTTTCGTTTTGAGAAGATTGTAAAGTTTTGATTAATTTATGCAGTCCTATGATAAATAATAATTTAAATAATGATAAATAATAATAATATCGATTTCAGATTTCATGCAAACCTGGATGTGGCGATATTAATCTATTTAATTTTCTATGCCAGGATTATGCCGTATTAGTTGTTCTGGGCAATCCTAATATATATCATACATATATATACATAATCGTTCAGCTACAGACCATAATTCTGGAGGGAAAAGTGGAGGAAACTAAGTTCTCTTCTTTGTGTTTATAATTTATTTACCTATGACATGTGAATGTTCAAAATACTTCAATAGATTTTGTTCTTCGTCGTTGCTTTCAAAAATGGTTTGATTATTGTCTTACCTTCCTGAATCTAAAATATAAAATGTAAAGATATAGAAAAAAAAATGCAATAAAATAACATAAATACAAATTACAATGATATAATACAAACCCTATCAACTGGTAAAAAGGCCATCGCAGATAAATGTCTTGCTAGGTGATTGAATTCAGAATCATTATCATATTTCGTTGATAACTCAATATTTTGAATTTTTCTATAAATACTCTGGCATAAATGAAAAAAACATGTTGAATGGGTTGTTTGTGGAAAATTTTCAGTTATAGAATTATGGTCGCTTTTTTAAAGTCTGTTATTATTTCCAAGTCATTAGGTTGTGTAATATTAATATTGTTTTTGATGCAAAATTTATTTAATAAACAAAATTTTTATTTTTGTCATTTAATTGGGTCAATACTCTTGCTCAGTACAATGTCAATAACTCTGCATCAGTTTTTAATGATGTCTTACTACAATGTATATATAGATTATTGAGTATGGCGCTGTTATTTGGCATTTTTACCTAGTTAAAGACCAAATATGAATTGAGTGTGTCCAGCATAGACTCTTATCATTTGCCACTTTCAAACTTAACATTCCATCACCATAACATGACTACACTTTTATTTCTGGCATCTTGAATTTATCCTCTCTGACTTCACGCCGAAACGATGCTGATCTCCGGTTTTATTCACGCACTCCTCAATAATTTATTAGATGCTCCTGACCTTCTTTCTAATTTTTCTTTTAAAGTTCCTTCTCACAACACCAGAAACCAAACTCCTTTTTATATTCCATCTCACTCAACTTCCTATAACTATAATCATCCTTTGCGTAGAATGCTTAGGTTGGCGAACATGGAATGACCTTTCTCCAAACCCTATAGTATTTATATTTACTTAAATTATTATTTATTGTATAATCTGTTTTTATTAATATTTCACTATATCTTATTAAATATATCTTACTATATTATCCATTGTATTACATTAGCCGTTCGGCGTTTATATTCAAAATAAATAAATAATTATAATATCTGAACTATGGCTCTTTTATTTTTATCATTCATCAAAGCAAATACTAACGGTACGAAAAATTCGTCGGTTCCGCGTTTAATCAATAAGTGAATAACATGCATTTGTTTGAAAATGTGTGAGCAAGCCTTGAATGTTCCATCTGATGACCAGCAGATTGATTCGCTTAAATATTTACAATTATCATTTGTTATAAACAATAGCAAATTTTCATTTTTTTAAATTAAAAATAATTCACCTTATAGTATTTGATAAATTGTTGGGGTTAGGTATATTTCATCAATAGATTTTGGTTCTTTGTAGATTTCAACAATGCGTCTTTGACGTTTTACTAATTGTTCAACTGAATTCTTACTCACGTGCGAAGTAACAATTGTCGAACACTCATTAATAGATTTCTGATAAATCTGTAATGGTTTATCTTCGATTGAACTTCTCGCATTCATTTTAATTTTTCTTTTATTTTTCTTACCTCCAAGCCCATAGGAATCCTATAGACACTCGTTACACACTTAGTACTTCCTACGATATACCTACATACGAGCTATATCTATAATAATACTAGATAAAGTAATCGAAAAGCTAATCATTATCTTTATTACGATTACAACCAAAAGTCCATTCGACCACAAAACCTTTCGACTATATGAATAAAATATTCGACCATCTGTTTTTCGATCAAAAATGTGTTCGACCAGATAACTTTTCAGTCACATTTTTTTGATCACTTAACCTTTGACCAAGTGACTCGCACCGATAATCTAGCATATAGTGCATTGCGCTAACATATAGACATAACTATATAGGCATTTTTTAGGGATCCTAGTGGTTAAAATTATGGCATAAATAATAAAATAGAGATTGCTTCATTTTATTTTATAAATATTATGTAAAATTAATTTTTATATATTTTTTTAAAATAAATATTTCTTTAATCATCTATATTTAATGTTATACACGGTGAATCGTCATCAAAGTAAGTTCAGATAATCTAACATTTCCTTGTTGATTTCTATAAGTCGTTTTTAATCAACCTATAGTAAAAATATGAATGGAAATTAGAAATCTATTTCTAAAAATAGAACGCACATCATCAGGTATCCATTACTAATCAGCAATTAGCAAGTATACGATTTAAATTCTAATTTACATAATTCATAGTATGTAAACTATCAAAAAACAAAGAATTTTAGGTATGGTATCAAAAGTATATTAAGCCACGGAGTGTATATGATTATGTAATATAATATATATACATAAAGCTGAAATATGCATGCAATGTTTTAATTGAACTTGAAATTCCACTATTGGCTCTACCCAGTCTACTCTATAGGGGTTCTGCTCCTATATATGTCACTGGTACAAGCCGCAATTCGCAGTGCACTATATTGCAATCCTCGAGGTAATTTTTGTGCCACGATGCATGTCGAAATGGGCTACAACAAAGAAATAATATTATCAACCTACTGTAGTACCCCCCCCCCCCCTATAACCTAC
>JACXSJ010001661.1:0-30898 GCA_014851325.1 Pentalonia nigronervosa | reverse complement strand
CATCAGTGGTGCGCTGGCGCAAATTCCTCGGGGGCATTTGTCGTGTTAAATTTGAATTCAATGATATAAAATCATTGTATACGAAAAACGATTCTAAGCGAAGACGGTCTGTCAGCCTACATAGTAGGTTAAATTATTTTTTAGAGAAAACATTGTATTTGAAAATGTCATTGAGTGTACAAAATATAATAATAATTTATAATATACTTTAAAAGTTTCAAGCACCCAAGGAAAATAGTTTTTAATTTGCAACTAAATAACTAATATCGTTATTCTTCATGTAAATATCTAATTTTGTTCAAATCTGAACTTAAAATGTTTATAAAAATCTGACATGTAAATTTATTTCTTAGATTCATTGGTTATAACATTAAATACTTACGATAAACCTTGTTTTAAAATTTTAATCCTTAATTATAAAAATTGAACATTTTCTTAATTTGTGAATTTTCGATATTTTGACGTCCAAAGTGTCTATAAAAAACAACTATGGTAATATATTGTTTTGATTTTTTGGTTATAGTATTAGCTAATTACGAAAAACCTTGTTTTAAAATTTCAATCCTTAGCCTTAAAAGTAACAACTAGATTCACTTTCTCATCAGAAAAATACTGATGAAGAAAATCAAAGCCTTATTTCGACTACTTATCGTGTATACAGCAGAAAAAAAATTACACATCATTGCAAAATCAATACATTCTTCGCTCCACTTAGAATCAAAAAACAAAAAACTTGGTGGTAAATATGTGTGTATATATGGTGGGTCTTAATATATGATAAAGATTATATGACAGTCTCTATGAAGCACTAGGCTCGATCCAGACAACATCCAAAAAAATGTTAGGTTTCCTAAAACTAACTAAGCTATACAATTTAATTTGATCACCTTCATATGTTGTAAAATTCCACTATACTTGTATAATCCTGTTTTTTTTTACCTTCTTCATGTACAAAATGTAATGTAAACACTATATTATTAAGCATCTTCACTATGTTAATACACTTTAAAATGTCATAAGCCAATAATCTCTGTTATTGTAGCTTCAATTACAATGAAAAAAAAAATTATATACTTATATAATTTTATTGTAAATGTATTATTATTGTATGATCAACTCAGAAAACTGGAAAACTGATAATTGATTAATGGCCGAGGTGGGTGCCAGCTGGTAAATTTTAAGTTTGTCTCCCTTAAAAAAAAAAAAAAATGATTTGCCCCACTGATTGTCATAGCTTAAAAGAGCCCACTTCGTGTGTTTCTTTTCATTAATTTTTAATTGTTTTGAAACTTGTATGAATTTCATCACATCAAGCGATACAAAAATAAATGAACGAGTGAAGTAAAAGTTTTTCTTTGAATGATACGCGCGATAACTTTCCGGGTCATTTGTGGTTCTTGGCGCGGTAATAGGTGACATTTGCTTTCACTGACCGGGTCCCGACAATGGACATCGCGTGATTATGTCATCTTGAGACAATAGTTGTTTCTTTATTAGTTTTTAAATTGCATATAGCATATTCATTTATAAAATCCCGCCGAACTTGATCGCCGGTAGATTTTAATTGTCTTGAGTGTCGACTGTCGATATTAATTATCACCATCAGATCATTATTTGTCATACTAAACACTTTTGCTCTATTCGATAAAATTATTTGTAAATACATTTATACATTAATTTAAAAATCAGTTTATACACTGTTAAAAGGCACCTATAATTACTAAACACGATATATATGAAATACGCTATAATGCCAAGTCATTTCTAAAAACGTCCAAAAAAGGGTTACACAATTTATCGATTGCGTTGCAGTCGTATCAGTTGCTACGTACTTTGACTAGTTCATCCCGTGTAATATATAATGAAAATTATTCATGCTTTTTTTTTTTTTTTGTTAAAAATGTAGGAAAAAATCTTTAATTATGAATCACTATAAATTGTATAGGTTAAAATGTTATACATATTATGCTGTCTTTGTGAACATTTTATTATTAGTTATTGTATAAATAATTAAATTAGACAAACTATTATAACTGTTTTAATACTATGTCCGGGGAATTCAAGAGAAAAACGCACTGAAAAAAAAAAATGTATTTGTGACCTATCAAATTATATTCTAATGAACTTAACTATTACGTCGTTATCTATGTGTAAGTTCTATATTTTGTAAGTCGGTATTAGTAAACCGAGTTCTATATATAATTTTGTTTTGTGGTAAAGTGAGTCTCAGATTTTACAAGATTTAAAATAAACTGAGTCCTCCTTCAAAAAATTAGAATCAGTATGTACGCATTTTCCTTCTCATTTTTGCAGAATTACGTGTGTCAACAATCGTAGTTAAACTGTGCTTTTTTGTTTTGTTAATTTTTTTTTAATAATTATTTTAGTTCATAATGTTATTTTTATGTATTAAAGAAATTTTATAATTATTTTACTATTTATTTTTATTATTTTATTTTATTTTTGTAAGATATACGGGATAAAATCCTTTTAAACACACATATATTATGTGAAGAGGAAAAATATAACGTATAAAATGTTTTTAATAAATTCCTTTTATGATATATTTTTATATTTTACCATTTCTTGTCGTATAAAATTGTATTTTCAATTTTAGTTTGCTTCTTTTTACTAACTTCTTTTGCTGCATATTTTCACGCGTTGTGAATTAGACATTCATCTATTTGAACGTTTTTAGGTACACCAATACAGTTATAGATGTTTAGATGAAAACAATTAAACAACTTACAATTAGTAAAAATATACAATAATTATTTTTCGAAATATTAAATCATATTATTTACTCGGACTCATTTTACTTAACACGTTAAAGTTTTTTAGACTCAGTTTACCTGTAAATAATAAGCGCCTAATTATTAAAAACTCAAATTATCTAGCCACACGGTACTATAAAAAGGACGAATGATCACTTAAATACAGTTTTCAAACGACAATGCGATATAGTTCTTTACATATATTATTATGGCTTCGGGCACGTGCCACTCCCTTTAACTCAGGCCTGCTTTTATGTATAGTTTTATATATATATAGATTAACGCGTCACGTGTGTCACGAGAAAGCTGATCGGACGTTTAATATTTTACGGATACATGATCCAATAGGAATGATTTAAATATTGATATGTAGGTAATTGAATACGGAAATCTATCGTTCACATAAATTAAATTCTATACTACGTTTATTACACGATACAAGTTATGGAATAGAATTTTTAGAATTTAGATACAGCGATTCTAAAAGCTACTGATGCATTATCGACATTTAGTTTCGTTTGAGGAAAAATATGTTGAATTATATTTTATTGTCGAGCTTATTGTTTTTATTTTTTCTAGCATTGCTCATCTCGAAGACCTCGAATGGCTGCAGTAGCTCTTAAACTAACTCGTACGTATGACTGTGACATATAATACTACCGCCATGCACATTCAATAGTACATCCACGTGTGTATTCTTTTCATGTCCTATAAGCATAAATAAAATATTTGCTCACCGAAAACGTGACATGTACTCATACATTTTATTTGCCGGAGTAATAGTGACCTTTCAAAAAAAAAAAAAAAAAATACATTGCTATCATTACCTACATTTAATAATTCGTCAAGTTTCGAGAGCATGGTTAAGATAATATGTGATTATGGATACCATACAATTTGTCGTGCATAATATAGGTACTTGTTATTTTTTTTAAAATATATTACTACTACTTATAATGTTGTCGTGGAAATATGCTCAACGTGAATATTTACATTCTATGTAAATAAGCATGTTCACATGCATTATACACAAGTATTAGGCATGGTTATAAGTGGAAAAAAGTAATTAGGAGGGACTGTGACCCCTCATTTATTTAATTGTTAAATAGTTATAATATAATATTATATCGTAATTTATAAATATAATTATACTATATCATATACACATTTGTGTGTATGTTTAAATATTAAACATAAAAAAAAATAATAAGTAAAAAAAGGCTCTTTTAGAAAATTATAACGATTATTAGTTTGAACTAGTTAACTAGATATTAGCTGTCAGTTGTCATTGATTTTTAAACACGGTGAACTTAAAGGTGATGAATGAAATCATTGCGCACACTGCAAACAACTATAGGCCTAAAATATCAGATGGTGATTTTACATAAAAAGTGACCATTGGGGCATTATCAAATAACATATTAAGTGAAATTATTATATTTACTTAGGTAATTAAAAATTATAAGGGTATATAAAAAAGCAATATTTATTTCACAAGTTCAATTTTCCTTTTTTATTTATGTCAATAAATATTTGTAACACTTTTATTAATTTAAATTTGTATATATTTTTCAATATAGATTATGGCTAAATTACCAAACCGACCGTGATTCATAGTGGAGCGCAAGTATTTATGTACGGACGCATGTAAATTCCACAGACTATGACATTTTTAAACCTTTTTTTATGTTAATTCCATAAGCACTTATTTTTACCTGAAACAAAATGTAAGCTCCACCGATTTAATTTTATAATTTTTATAATTTTTTTTTTAGATTCTAAGCGGAGCGATGAATGTATTGATTTTACAATGTTGTGTGTTTTTTTTTTTTATATCTGTCATCATATTTTAGGGCAGTAAAAGTGCTCCGACTTTCTTTATCGGCATTTTTTGTGATAAAAAGTGAATCTAGTTCGATAGTTGGAAACTTGGGGGGAGGACGTTAAAAATATAAAATTCCCAACAGTTTTTAAACGCGTCGGATAAAACAAAAAAAAAAAAAATAAAGAAAAACGGGAATTTTTTTCTCAAATCAAATTTTTAATAAAATGTATTTTTATTTTTAATGTAACAAAAGAAATAATGACCGTATACATGAAATTTTCACCTATATAAGCATTTTCTATACACTATAACATTTTCAAAATATTTTTATTTTTTTTGAGTTATTTGTAAGCATAATAAATTTTCGGATTTTTTTTTTATTATTACCGAAAAAATTTTTCAATCATTTAAAAAATTTGAAATTGTAATATAATGTTTTTCATAACTTGTAAGTAAAAATTTTCACAAAACGTTTAAATTATCATTTTCTATTCACCAAAAAAAATTTTAAAACATTTTGACAATTTTTGAGTTAATTTTAGGCCTAAGTAATTTTTGGTTTTTCAAATTTTTTTTTCTTTAAATATCGATAAAAAAAATTTCGTTGGATCAAATTTCTTTAAAATTTAATACAAATTTCCTCATAAGTTTTTAAAGTAGCAGATTAAAATTAATAAAAATACATAGCCACAATTTTTTTTATAAGTATTTAAACTTTAAATTTTGACAGAAATTCATCATTGAACCTTTGCAAATTGTTTTGTAGTAAAAAAATGTATAACATGTTCAGTTTTTATTACTAAGGATTGACATTTTAAAACAAGGTTTTTCATAAAGATTTAAAAATGTAATCAAAAAATCAAAAAAAAAAAATATATTAAAAAAATAATTTTTTTATAGGCATTTTAATTAAATTTTGAACATTGAAATATCGAACATTTTCCACTTATTTTGTGATTAAAAATCTATAAAATGCTCAATTTTTATAATTAAGGATTTAAAATTCAAAACAAAATTTTTGGTGAGTTATTCTCTAAATGCAGTTTTAAAAATAATTATGATACAAACGCACACATTTTTTTTATAAGCATTTAAAGTTTAAATTTTGACCAAATTCATCATAATCTCGAATGTTCCGCAAATTAATTAGTAGTTAAAAATGTACAAAATCATCAGTTTTCATAGCTAAGAATTGAAAATTTAAAACAAGGTTTTTCATAAGTATTTAATAGTGTAACCAATAAATGAAAAAAAAATTATAATTACCATTGGTTAATCGGGTAGAGGTAGTAAATGCATGCATCAAATAATCACGTTTACGGACTCGAAATAATAAATTATATCATATGAGTGTTGAATGTACAGTATCATTTTTTTACGATAAAGTAAGATTGCCATTGATTAAAGTTAATACATCTATATAGATAAATGACACTATCCTGAGTGACTAATTCATAATCAAGGAAGAGCCAAACCTGTAGAGCTGTCGATTTGACATTTTCATAGTAGACTAATATTATAATTTCACCGTGCACTAAGAAAGGATTTTTCAAAATTTTGATTTTAAGGGGGGTGAAATCGGCAAAAAACAACATTATCGTATAAATTGTATACCTAATACATCGATGGGTAAGCGCTTATAAACCGAGAGCTTCTAGCAGTATATTATATGTACTACGTAGGTATATCACATTTTATTCGCAGGTTCTAAAGCATCTAAGCTATAATAAATTGTATTGTGTATGCTGTGTAATAAAATAATATGCGATCGACGACTTATAATACGGTACACATATTTTCTAATTATTTTCATATACCTAATCTTGCCAGATAATAAGAATACATACATTTTTATACTTAACCCGGCAACGAGGGGTAATTTAGGATTGCCAATGGATTGCCATTGGTTACATATTACTATTACAATAAGGAGATTTTTTCAAAAATATATTTATAAAATAAACAAATATTTGGCACAGGCAATACCGGGCGGGACAGCTAGTATTTTATAAATTAAACTAATTGTTTTCAAAACTGCTGAACATTTTTTATTTTCACAGTATCACTTTTCTTCGCCGGACTTTAAAATTGTTTGTTTATAATACTTAAAGTTATTTAAATAAAGCAAAACTTTGCCACGTTCGCTGAATATTTCATTCAATGTATTATTTCATCTTGAAATCAACGGATAAACTTAAATGTGCCTAATGTATAATATTTTGTCGAACGCGTTCGTATCGTGAACAATATGATATTTGTCAATCAGTTAAACAATGTCGTTTAATAAGTGGACAGTATAATTGCTGTGAAGCTATTCTAAAAAATAGTTGTAATCAGTGGAGTACATTTTTTTTTAGGTAAAAAAAAAGTACCGGTGGAATTTACATGTAATAAATCCAACCCTAAAGTTGACTACCTAAAAATCGGCGAAATTTACAATCGCCCCAAGGTACTTATGTGTTTAGCTTTTTTATAGCCGAGAAGGAGCGTTCTGATTTGGTGTATGTAATAGCAAAGCAATAGTATTGAGTATAAGTAGTACTATTTACCAGGGGTGGCCAAATTTTTTTTCGACTAAGATCCACTGACAAATGAGAATATATTTATCTTCTGAGAACCGATTAAAATGTTTTTTTTTTTTAAGTCTATCACTAATATTAATAATACATATATATATTTATATAAATAATGAAATTAAATCGCAAAGTTATCTAAAAATAATTGTATCACTTTAAATTTCTAAATAATTTCAAAATAAATAAGCATTATAAGAATCGTGTCATTTCATCATCGTTAGCCAATTAATTATGGTCTGGGGAATAGTCGTTAACTGCTAAATGAAGACACTGTTCTAAGTGATCATTAAAAAGTGTACCTCGGTATTCATTTTTTACAATTTTCATGTGAAAAAATGCCATTTCACGTAAACAGTTTAATCCAAAATATGTATATAACTTTTAAGTGTGTCTACTAAACGTATAATAAAAAGTTCTAACAAAGGATCGACTTTGAAATCGTTAGATATCAACCCGTCGATCATTTGGCCGCTCCTGCTATATACTATCTACCTATATTCAATGGTAATAGCGGCTTGTACCTCATTTTATACAAATTTGTAAACATTTTTTTATTCAACTTTCTTTTACAAAATTGAAGTCTGGTATATTTTTATCAATAACATTTTTGAACACCAACATTTTACTTTTCAGAACATTTTTATAAAAATTTAATACAACCTGAAAGTAAATTTAACTAGGTACGTAACATTTTACATTGTAAATAACTCATTGGAATTTATTTATTTTTACCTTATAATGTTCAACCAAGAATGAACTCTCCCTTCATAATCAAATTGCATTAAACTATCGGCTGAAGTAGTAATGCGTAAACTTTTTTTACGGAATATCTTTTTTTCGTGCTGCAAATAATTGTGTCCATAATGACATAGGAGGTATTTATAATTTCCAATAATTTTTTTGATTTGAATCTTCGTCACTTAAATAATTTTTGGTCTGCTCCGCTGTAAGATGAAACTGTTACATAATACTAATATAAATAAGTGGCTATTTTCTAAATCTCTTAAACCAATTGATAAAACACAAAAAAACTGTATCTAAACTGATGTATATTTAAGTGTATTTGTTTAACATCAATATTTAAATATAATTATATGCAATTAAAAAATGATTTATTATTCTATCGATTGAAATCAAAACAAAATCTTTTTATACTTTTTATTTTTTGATTAGTCAGTATTGTTAAGCTTTAATAAAACTGCAATTATTTTACGTTTATGTGTGTTGTTTTTGTATATTCTATATAATATTGATATAGGACAAAATTATGAAGATTATAAATATCTGAACTCAATATAAAAATGTAGTAGTAGCCATTATACCAAAAACCTGAAATTAGGTCTGTTTAACATATTTATTGTTGCGTAGTTGGATAGTTTCACCTGATATTGAATTCATTGTTTAATTTAGCCATTCAAAATATACGTCACTGATCTATACGATAAATAGGTATAGCTAAACATATATTTTGAATTTTTATATTTAAAAATTTTATACCATTCAATCAACCATATTATGTGTTAGTATTTTATGTACTACTATAAAATATGGTACGTAGTAGAATAATTTATTACAATTTATATATTAATTTGTATTTGAATGGTACCTAACGGAAATTGTTATATATTTAATTTAATACTATATGTTGAGTTTATAAATCGAAAACCAGTCTTTGATTTTTTTATCACATAGGTTCACAATAAATTATATTAAACCGTTATTAATAAATTATGAAATTAAAAATAATCTTTTTCGCAAATAAAATAAAATATTTTTTTCTAAAAAAACATTATTTTAAATTGAAAATAAATTCGTAAAATTAATTTTAATTTTATTTTTATTTTTAATTTTGTCTCTTGAAAAGTCAAAATATTTACAAATATATACTATGTTCATGTATACGAGATCTATATTAACTTAACAAAATGAAATACTTCATTTGATTACGATAAATCTTCTCTGAAATATTACGTAATTATATTATATTATTTCCCGTAAACCGAATTATAAAATTGTAGTCTAATTTAAAATTGACAACTCTTGACGCTTTTTAGTTTTCATTACAAGAGAATATATAAAACAAAAATCTTTCCATCATAAATCTTTTTTTTTTTGTATTTCATTCATATATTTAATTACGTATAAATGTAATTATGTTTGGAACTGATCAGAAACGATTACAAAATCTATCAGTGTAATCGATTTTTTTTAGAGACTTGATTTAAGCATATCCAGGCATAAATAGAATATTGTAAAGTGTGATAAAAATTTAAATTTAGTATGGTATATTTTAAAAGTAATAGTTTTTAAGGTAAATAATCACAAACTACTAATGAAAAAAATATAATAATAGGTAAATGTGCATTTAAAATGTTTCTTGGTGTTAACTGTATAGATATAATCCTAGTGTTAAATTGTCTTGCGGTACTACCTTTTTAAAAAAACAAAACATTTATGTTTTTATTCAAGTACAGTTGAAAATTGAAATCACGCATAAATTCTAAAACTTAAATGTAAATAACGTCCAATAACTGACCATAAATATATTTCTTAAACATTTAAACTAATTTGTTATAAGCACATAGAATTTTCCGCGGGATTAATCAAAATTATTAAATAGTTAAGGGCCTAAAAACGCTCTAAAAGGTTGTTAATATTTACTTGTGACCGCAAAATAACCTTACATTTTTTTAACTTTTAATTTTATTTTTTTTCAAAAATTAATTAAGTATAATTTTGATATTTAAGAAAGTTTAATTATTCTAAGATTCAAATTTGAGAATGATGAAGATGGTTTTTATGAACACCATTACAAGTCTTCTTACTCGAGACTATACCTATTATTCATTTTAAATATACAAAATTATAAACAGAGATTATGTTAAATTATTTTATACCTGTTAAATTGCGAGCATTGCAATGAACCAAACACAATTCCTTAAGATAATATTTTGAATTACTTAAGATTCAAAAATGTATAAATATACACTAAACATTGATAAAATGATTTGTTTCATTTTTAAAGTATCTGCTACCTTCACGAATCGAATTATGTACGATTTTGGGTGCGTTGTTCTAAAACACCCGAATACTACAAATAATTTGTTTTACATTGAAGTCCTGACCTCAGTCATGATATATATTAAACCAATGTATATTAATAAAATATATATATACGTTAACCATTAATAAATCATGGTTCATGGTTTTTTTCGTAGGCACTTCAAAGACTTATGGCCACACAATATTTCGCGAAGCCATAAACATAAACGTTGAACAAGAAAGGGCCAAAACCATGACGTGTGATAAGACAAGAAACCGTAATTTGGTTTCTGCAATCTGACAGGTGTTTTCGTAGTAGCGTGCTGCCGTGTCTCGAACTCTCAACGCCGCGAGAGATTGTTCGTGGCAAAATGTGTGCATCCCCATGGAATACCGCTGTAGGTACATATGTACATTGTACATACTGAACACCATAAATAAGTATACATGGAGTGTTGCATTGGAACATTTGAAAAGACATGATGTATTTTTGATATATAGGGTTGTAGTATTTCTTTTTCACTGTTCGTTTTTTTTTTTTTCCCCCCAAACACTTGAAACATTATAAAAATATTATGCCTAGGTCGGTATTATTATTATACATTATATGTACGCGGGCACGTAACAATGGTTTATAGGTAGGCACTACTGTTTATAGAAACGTGGTTGCGATACAATTTTACTGGTCATTATTTTTCACATAGCAGTTGTAGACACAGGTTTTGATTTTTGATCAAAAAAAAAAAAATACTTATATACTCGAAGTTAGTACACCTAAGTAATTTTATCGTTTATGAGTTATACCTATAAAATATAAACACAGATAATTTAGCCATGTTTCCTCCAGAAGTATTGATTGAATTTTCTTCTTCAATCTTACGAATCGATAACGCTTGTGAAAGTTTTCTCTCTAAATTGAATGGCATGTTTTATCATAGTCAAGTACCTACAACTGTTCAAGAAGACTCATTTAAGTGTCTAAACTAATTTTTTTTGAAAAGTTTTAACTTATGAAAATATTGTTTTTGCTTAATTTGATGCCAATACAAAACAACATTCATAAAATATTTAATTTTTAAATACCGAAAAATAATTAACTTGCGCTTACTCGTTTAAAATTTGATACCTATTTATGTATAAAAACTATATCTAAAAAATATTCTGCTTCTAAATATTTTTGTTAAAAAATTAAAAATTATAAACGATTAAAAAAATTTTAAAAATAAATATTTTTAAAAAATGTTGAGATTTTTTGAAATAATTTGAGTACAAACTTAATTGGATCATCTTGTACACCAATTGCTTGTATCCAAAAACAGCGTACTGTCTAGTTGGTGATATCTATATGCGATATGCCTATACATCAGTGGCGTGCTCAGATTTTTTAAAAGGGAGAGGGATATGAACTTTTGAGACTATATTCAGACCGCGGTAACTATACTTTCATTGCCCAATCGTATATTTTATATGATAAAAATAAGCAAAAGAGAGGATATGACACCCTCACTCTTTAAACATGAGCACGCTTTGCTCCTATACATAAATCAATAGTGGTGTTAAACAACATATTATAAGTATATCAAGACAAACTATTGAAAGAGAGGCGTTTATCATCATCAATAATTAAATATCTCATTTTTTGAGTAACGAAATTACCAGATATGAATTTAGGCATTATTTAGACTGCTGCAGTTTCTTGATCATTTTTTAGAAATGTTTAAACTTGACACTTTTTTTTTCATTAATTATTTTCGTACTCGGAATACAATAACTGCTTTTTCACAAGACACTAATATTTTTAATTTATAATTCTGCCTACCATTTCAGAACAGTTTTAATATTTTGATTGTTAGGTTGTCCTAAGTATTCAAAAAGAAGTGAAATGAAATATTTATGTCCGAAATTCTGCACATGTCATCTTATGTTAACCACGTCCAAAATTTGCATACTTCTCATAATTTTATCCATAACTTACTAGGAAATCCCGATTTATTTGACACCGTTACGATTATAATTGCTTCAAGTATTGTTTTTTTTTGTGCACTTTGCATCTTGAAAAATATTTATTGAATCATCGAACTCTGCACTAGGTGTACGTGGTCTATAGTCGAGTCGGTGTACTATATAGATTTAATTTTTATTACGTTTAACCGCCCACCGTAGACATAGTTATAATTGAACGCGCGTATTAAAATCATAACAATTGTAAATAAGTGTATCGGCGTACGTTCATAGATATTATCATAACGATATCTGGGCACAAAGCAAACGCCGAAAATCACCCTGTATGCACGCCCCCGAGGGGTTGCGAGGACGTAGGCAATTCGCACCCGCAATTTCGCCGTCGTCGTCGCCGCCGCCGCCGCCGCCGTCGTCGTCGGCAGCGGCAGTAGCAGTAGCTTTCGGCCGGCAGTGTCGTGGAAGAGCCCACGCCTGACCCACGTCCCGCGAACCAAATCGTTCCGGTACACATGGCCGTGATTTACGCACATCCGACTGGCTGATTACCCTTCTCGCCGCCGCAGCAACCCTCTTCTCGCCCCTCCTCCCTCCCTCCCCTCCCCCTCCGTCGCCTCGGGAAAATTTTTTTGACGCGTCGTTATAATAATTTTTTTTTTTTGGCCATCTCTCGATGCCCGCCCGGCGACGATGACGAAGACGACCGCGGGCCACGGCGGAGGACCGGCGATCACGACGTGGTGGTGTTGGTGGTGCACCGCCGCTCTGGTGCCGTTCGTCATCGGTAAGTACCCACGTGGTTTGATGACTCCGTATCCGATATCGTATATTATTGTTCGTGCCCGTATATAGAGGTCGTCGACCATTTTATACTGTTTGACTAACTATAATGTTCGATTATGTTTATAACGTTATGTCGAACGGTTAACGCGGTGTCAACGTTTCGTCACGCTTGTCCGTCCGCGAAAGCATATTATTTCTGATGTCACCGAGTGCGATACGTCGTTATTCGTCGATATTTGTGATGATTTTGTTATCATACCAGCACACGATTTATCACTAGTTATCAGTAAGCTGTCTATTCAAAAAGAAACTAAAGCATTGAAAGTATGGTTCACATTGTAGTGCCTATACCTCATTACCTCTAGTCTTTACTAATTACAAATAATTTTGTAAAACAATTTAGAAAAATAAATAGCATTGTAAAATATATAAATCACGATAATCAAAGTAATAGGTACTACTATTATTTGTTGTGAGATATTTTAAATCTTAACACAATTATATATCTAGTGTTATACAAAACCAACAATTTAATTAAATGTTATGGTTACATTAAAATTAGTTTTTTTCCAGTTTGTATTGAATAAGTATATTTAGTGTAATATTTTCGAAATTATTTGTTAACAAATAAAAAAAAAATAATTGCTTTAGGTATGAAAAAATTATACATTTGGTGATAATAAACAGTAGATTACCGGGGTTTTATTTATGAATAAAATAACGCTTAAAAAAATTGTATATATATCATATATGAAAAAAAAATAATAAAATACTCATTATATTTTAAAATTTTAAATATTTTAATTTTCGTCTAGATTTAATTATCGATTTAGTAAAACTCATATTTAGTCGTGTGTACAGTTTGCAATAATTATGTCGAATTATTATTATTATTTCTTAACATGTGAGGGATTAAATTAAAAATTATAAAATTTAGAAAAGCAAAAATAAAAGGACTAAGCATTTAATTATTTAAATGGCATGTCGGCATATTAAACTAATAAGTAGGTATAATAATTTATTTTTAATGTCGATTATCACTTTCATTGTATAACGCTAAAAATTGAACTAATTATATAATTATTAATTACTAATCATTTAAAATTTTAATTCTCCATTATACTTAGCTATTTACATACAATATTACAATATATATTTTGTTTCATATTTTAATTGGTGAATAATATTTGTTTATCCTATAGTATTTATAGTATATAGTTTTAATTTAAGTACATTTATAAAGTATTATATTTAGTCATTTAGGTAAATTGTATTTTTTATATTTTATAATCAGTAAAAAAAAAATACTTTTTTTTAAAATCTTTTATCAGTTAATGATCTTTTGATGGAAATATTTCTAGTAAGATTATTAGCAGACATAAATGGTAAATAATATAATACCTACATAGTAACTATATTGTTATATCAACCCAAGTTAAAAATTTCAAATATTATCAACTATAAAGTATTATTATATATTATTTTAAACAGATAGTGATATTTTCAACAATTTTCTTCATCGTTGACATAATATCTTAACTGTATAATATAATTAAAAATTTCGTTTGTCGTAAATAATAATAGAAAAAGTTGTTTACTAACGCCGAATAGTGATCGTTTAATTAAATTAAGTTATTGTATTATTATAAAACTATTAACTATGAACGTACGTGACAATATTATTTGTCAACCGTACCTCACCACACAATAAAAACCTATTATAAAAAAACCTACAAACAGCTGATGGCCATAGTTGCCGGGCTTAAGATCAATAAAAAAAATATATTATTTGTATGTAGATTGGTAGGTACCTACGTTATATTATACAATAATGTAGAAAAGAATATTAAACAATATTGTTTTCAGAAAAGAAAGTTATGAATTGATTTAAGTCGAGTCAACACATGAATTATTATGAAATTCGAATATGTAGATGTATATGGGGGTTTCACATTATAAGCGGTCAATGGGTAAGCAAATATATCGATGCTGTTAGAATTCTAAGCCCGATTTTATTGCACATTACGTTATTAGTTATTGCGGGACGCGGGTAAAGTATAGCTGAAATTTTCATGAATATTTACAGGTCCAGAGTGGTATGCACCACGAAGCAGTATAAATAATAATAATTCTTATATTTCACATTAGGCAGGTAGTGAATATTCGGTTGGTACAGCGTGTTGTTTATAAATATATAGTATAATAATTGTCTGAATTAGGTGGTACCAAATACCAATGTACCATCATAGTTTTCATACCACAAAATGTTTGTACAAAATACTTTGTGTGTTATACTTGCAGTGAGGAATGAGGATACATTTTGTTTATTAAACATTTATGAAATTTGAATTTGAGTTAAATATTTATATAAATGTTATGTTTACAAACTTTTCGAAGAATAAGTTTAAAGCGACTACAGCTGTTGAGTACATAGTGCGGTCACGTAAATGTATGTTTAAGATTTTCTCATAATTTGAATTCTTCTATTCTATTGAGTGGAATGATTATACCACTAATATATTTTTTATTATAGAGTCGTCGTATCATGGTGTTATAATAACTTTTGCATCAAATCTCATAACTTAGAACCAACGTGAGTTCAGATATATGAATATGTTTAAATATTCTTTATAAAATGTGAATTTTTATATAATACACTTACTGTATAGTCATTTGAATAGGTTTAATATTTAAGAATATATTTGGATTTAATATTTACATTTCTTTAGAAATTGCATAAATGAAAAACCTTTCAAACTGGACATAAATTATAATATATCAGTCCGTCGTTTTGAGTTTATTCAAAATTTATTTACACTTTCAATATTTTTTATTTATCTTGGTTTTCGTAAATAAAAACAAACTTTTTGTTTTAATTGCCAACAATACTAAAATGTATTGTTTACAATTTTTGTAAATATGCACCAAATTTGGGCGGAGAACATAAAAAGAAAATTATAAAACAGTGTCATAGAGGTTAAATTTATGTTTATTATCTATGAATTGTATTTGTTTATTTTATAGGTTGGTATTTTATTGTAATTGTATCTAGATATGATTTTTCGTGAATATTTAAAGGTATGATTTGTTTGTTTATGGAAACCATAATAGTTCGTAAAACAAACTGCATATCAATGAGTTGATATTAAAATATAAACGTCCATGTCGTTTTTAACTTTGTATGAATTATAAAAATTCTTTTGTTGATAAGTAAGCTAAAGGGTCGTTTCCTTTTTACTCTTCGATAAAATATTAACATGCTATATTCTTATTTTATTTTTTTCTCACAGTCTGGCATAGATAACTTATCTTTTACTTATTCATACTACTAACGACTTGCACATATTTTCACAATCGTTAAAGTACTTTGCCATTTGCGATTTTTGTCATATCCATAGTTTTGTTCTGTAGATCTAAGCCGTCGATACAATCAAACATCAAACTTCTGAACGTTTTTTGTTGCGTCTCAGATATAATATATGTAAGTTATAAGATACTACATCAAGACGTAATAATAAATTCCCAACGATTGTGTTTGTGTAAATTTCATAAATGATACCTAAGCACTTAGCAGATTCCAAACAAAATAAGTTATTTTGAACAACATTTGTTTTTCTATACATATAAATTATCGTCTTCAATAGTTTTACAAACATATCATTTACCTCCTGCCTAAAATTACTTTTTTCATACATATTTTAAACATAAATGTAAATTTACGAGTTGAACACAAACTATAATTAAAATAAATGTTTAGCTATTTGTTAATATTAAAATAACATAAATGCAATTTAAAAAGTTTGAAAACTTCATTTTATTAGAAATATTTATTGAGAACAATACGAAAAACATTTTTGGTAATTTAACAATTTGAAAAATGTAATATACTTATTACAATAGTTTATATCAGGGCTTCAAAACGGTTAAAACCGTTTTTGTTATTAACCGGTTTTATTGGAAAATTTATACGAATGAAAACAAAAACGGAACCACAATTAGTTATTTTATAGAACGAAAACGAAATAGTTAACCAGAAATATTTTTAGTTCTCAAACGGAAATGAAAAAATGTTTAATTATGAATAATAATATTTAATTTTACAGATTTTATTAAGTTGATCTGACTGTGTTGTTTGTAGTAATAATATATGAAAAATTATAGTGGTATGCACGGGCCACGACTATAAGCGTTATTATGTTATTTTTATTTTGTAGTAAATTACTATATTATAATTTATAAATTATAATATTATATATTATCATACAATATTGACAATATTGTAATTAAAGATTAAATTTTAAAAATGTGTTAATTATTTCATAATCATGACAACAAACTGTTTGAGGTACCTATAAAGTTGTTGTATAAAAAAAAATTATATACATATATTTTTAAAAGAACAAAATTAACCGGTTTAATTAATTTGAAAAACGGTTTTAAAAAACTATAAAATATGAAACCAATATTAACCAATTTTTAAAACCGAAAAGAATAGTAGATGAACTAAAACCATTAACCACAAAAAATCATTACGGTTTGAAGCCCTGGTTTATATCGAAGGCTGTTTGGATTCATCTCTTAAATTAAATAATAGCTTTTTGTAAATATAATATAATTACCTGAGACCCGCCCAAAAGAGTGACCTGACGTGCAACGTAAAAAATATTTCTATACCTTTTTCAACATCTAAATTATGAAACATTAATAACATATTTAGTATCAACCTAATGAAGAAAAATGTATACATTATTTAGTGTTCTACATTTAAATATTTAATCATAATCAAAAATATAAGAACAATCTAGAATCACGCACAAATACAAATACTAAACTGTATTTACTTGGGTTTTTATATAAATTATGATTCTAATAATATTTCTATTTATTTATTGACATAGGGTTTTTTTTTTATTAAAAGTTTATATTAAACGCAGCTTATGTAAATATAAAATACACATTTTTGTTTTTAATACTTACTTCATTGCTTTTAAACATTATTTTAAATTTTATTTACAAATACTCCCTAGGTCCCTAAGTCAATATTAAAATACATTTCAAATCAAATGTCACAAAAATGTAATATCATCAAGTGACAACTATATTAAAGCAGTAATATATATAACAAAGTTATTGTTAGCTAATTAACTATCATCCGTTTCGTACAAACGTTGCAACACAATACTTTACGGAAAAAAATACTTAAAAAATACTCTATACCTAATGACTACTATATTGTTGATTTTGAATGGTTTAGTCGATGTAAATTGGAGGTTTGAAAAGAAATCCTAGTTATGTCTTTACTCTGGACAGGAGTACATGACCATACGAGTATAATTTATTATTCATTCAACTAATTTAAAATTCATTTTGGTGTCCGTATTTACTACATATTAGAGAATTTAGAAGAATCTATCTATACAAAAAAGATGAAAAGGTAAATGTTTATGAGTACAACATTTTTGTTGTTGATTTTTATAATTTGATAACCTGTGTAATTATAGCTCGTTGCTGACTATAATTATACACATAGTTTAGACTTTGGACTATAACACGCGACACGCCCTCCTAAATCATATCATTTATTTAGGGTTATCTTGTTTCACGGTTTATCGAATAACGTTTTTTTAATTTAAATACATTTTTTCACATTTCTAATAAGTTATTATTGCTATTAACTAATACAAAATATTATAGACTTGTGTGTTATCAGTTATCATCTAATAATTAAATATAATGGTATTAATGTGCACTAACAATATATTTTTAAAGGTTGGTATATTTTATTTTATTTTAGTTGTCATTTTACAGCTGATACAAAGCTAGACATATACGATAAAACAACTTTTTATATATTGGTACATTTTATTGGTTATTTCAACATGCAATAAATTTCTCAATATCGTTATAATTTTTAATTATATTTTAAAACAAAGTTTATATTTCATTAAAATTTGAAAAATAGTTTTAGTGAATTGAAATTAAAAAATTGTCTCTAAACTATGGATAGAACGTTTTTGCTTCGTCCGTTCTAAATCAATTATTTCACAACTCGTATTACACTATTCAGATAGGTATGCCTTTATTATAAATTCTGATAATTTAGTCATAGTTCGGAAATTTGCATATTATCCCGGAAGACTACATATGATGTATACAAGTTTTCTACAATTTTGGACATTTGATGTGGAAAAAAATCTATACCCAAAGAAGTGGTGGTAATTTGTAAATTTCTAAAACAATACATGATACACAATATAGTAGAGCCATTTCAACGATTGACGATTATACCTACCGTGTTGGCAGTGTAAATATATATACACACACATTACACATAATATATATTACGATCACAGAATGTAACCGTTTTGGGTTACCAACTGCACAACACCGAGTTTGAAAATAATATTAAGAGAAACGTTATTTTGTCGCTAACACCAAGGTGCTGAAGATGACAGCTATTACATTTTGAGAATAACAATTTATGGGTCTTCGTCGATTTTATCCGCCAAGAAACTAAGCTTTTGGTATTACCTAAAGGCCGGCGAGACGAGTTATAGTTCTGAAAGTATATAAAATTACGTACATATTTTATTTAGTTGCCTAAATGTAATCAAAAAACTTATAATATTTTATACATCCAAGGTACATAATATCTTGCTATAATTTTTTTGATTTATTTTTCATCAATTTATTTAGAGGAAATAATTATAAATTGATTTTTACACGCATTGTGAATGGCACACACACACACACACACACATATATATATATATATGGTTTATATTTTAATCTAAGGTCAAGACAAGGAAAACATTTTATACAATTATAGAAATTTAATAGTTTATGTATAAACATTCATCCCACTAGCCATGTTGTCAAATTTGATATTTTTCATTGCAAAATTCGGCCAACTATTAATGAAAGCACCTCTATTTAGGAAATACAGTAATACAAGTACATTGTCAGGGATAAGCTAACGACACATAGATAAATAAATACTACTGTACTAGATACATAAGTGCTTACTTAAATGTAGATGAAATATACATTTAACATTATCGAAAAAGTACTAGTTACTAGATTTAGACTAGTTATTATTTTTTTTTTACTTTCATAGATGCAAGATACAAGATAAATAAATAGTTATTTTAGTAAGTACGATAATTGGTAAAATGTAAAAACTTCAATATTCAAATGGCTTAATACCTACAAGATACTACAACACAGAGATAATATATATTTGTTAAAATGTCTAGAAGATAAAACAATTCTTTTATTGCCCTTCACATACTCACCATCTGCGTTCGACAAACAATATTGTTTTTATTTTTCGTTAATAATTCAAATATAATTAGTTATTTTAATTTCCGTGTACACGAGACCATTTTTAACTCGTTTGACTATTAATTGTTTGATTCCACGAATCAGGAATGGAAATAATAAGAAAAAAATTTTAAATGCATTTGAATAAGTTGTATATTTTTATTGTTCAATTTCAAAAAAAAAAAAAATCTTTATCTGTGTCCAGTATCCCAACTCGACAAAATAAAAAGATACAAGATACTCAAAAGAAAAAAAAGATTGCAAGTATAGGTATTCGCTTTAATGCAGTACAGTAAGTGTCGAGTGTACCTCGTCGTTGAGTAACTCACTGTAATGTATGTGTTAAATTTTAATTCAATGATAAACCTTTGCATACGGCCAACGATTCTGTGCGAAGATTGTCTGTCAGCATGAAATATATTTTATAACATATTTATATTGCTATTGTGGTAATACAGTTATATTGAATTAATTTTTGCCAAAAACGTTGCATTTATTAATATTTAATGTTTTAATAGTATATATTTATATCATATGCATTATTGTTTTTATATTTTTAGTCAATACCAACTTACCGTAGTATGGCGTGGAGAATTTTGTAGTATAAAATAAGTTTTAAATAACTAAAATAAAACTTATGGGAAACCTTGTATATTACATTTTTAAGCTTTTTTTTTTTACTGAAATTTGTTGAAAAAAACTAAAAAAAAAAAAATCGAAAATTGCATATGTCAAAAGGAGACAGAATATTTTAAAATGTATACCATGTATAGAAAATATAAACATTTGGTGATAATTTCAAGTATATATGGTTATTTGTTTTTGAATTATATCAAAATAAAAAAATCACACATCATTGTAAAATCAATACCATCATCACTAGACTCGAAATCCAAAATGTCTAGACACATACAAGATACAATTAACAAATGCTAACAAACATAAGATTCAATATAGTCAGATACTGATGTTGGATCCATGTACCTAATATGATACCGTGTAAGTATTCCTAAATATTGAGGTTTTTAAATCATTAAAGGCAAAAGTAGGTAAGTTAATAAAACAAATTTACTTGACTTAGTTAATTAAGTTAACATTAAGCTATAAGTTAAAAATTAACAAACATTATAATATATTATGCTAAAAATTTGAAGTTAATATGGATTAAAATATTAATTTAACTGAGGTAAAATAAAAGTGTATTATTATTTTTTAATTACTATCTGGGTTATACATACAATATACATTGTGCAACTTCCAATTATATTTTTAAAAATGTTTTGTTAAATATGAATTTTGTATTTATTCCTTCTTATGCATATTAGTTGTGATGGTTTAGGAAATTACACATCTGGCTATAGGTATAAAATAATTAAAAAAATAATGGATAATTGTGTTTATAATAGCCAATAATATGTTTTGTCTATAATTTAGTGTTATTAAATTCATAATATGGTATAATACGAGTAAGTAAACGACCCAGTGTAGTATCTAACATATTTAAATATATAATTTTGTGATTTTAAGATTAGTACTAATCAGTAAGTAATTAGTATTTACTTTGAAGAATGTACTTTTACTCCAATACTGTTATAAATCATAACGTAAGTCAGATTAACATAAACGATTTCCATAATTATGTCATAATGTGGCTTGTCTGAGAAAAAAAAGTTTTTGAATAATTATATTTATTTCAATAGGTCTAATATTCAAATAGACAACCGTTTATAAGTTGTTTCAAAGTAGATAAATGAATTAGTTTCTAGGGTGATTTATTACTTTAATAAAAAGACAACAAATTTTATGAAACCTGTAGAAATATTAAAAACACTAGAAAATATGCAACGTCTTAGGCAAGTCTCCTTTCAAACAACTATCTGTGTAATTATTATTGTTATTATTGGCTATTTTAAAATATTATACATATTGTAAAAACACCAATTATATTTAAACTTATTTTAGATTCTGAGCGAAGCAATAAATATATTGACTTTATAATGCTGTGTCTTTTTTTATTGTGTCTGTCATCACGTTTTAGGGCAGTAAGAGTGCTCCAATTTTCTTTATCAGCATCTTTGCTGATAGGAAAGTGAGTCTAGTTAATACTTTAGTGGTCAAAAGTAAAAATTTCTCAATAGTTTTTAAACGCGTCGGGAAAAACAAAAAAAAAAAATTAAAGAAAAATGTGAATTTTTTCACAAATCAAATTTTTAACAAAATTTATTTTTATTTTTAATGTAACAAAAGAAATAATGACTGTAAATACATGAAATTTTCACAGAATGTTTATACAAACATTTTCTATGTACTATAACATTTTCAAAATATTTTTACTTTTTTTGAGCTATTTATAAGCATAATAAATTTTCCGATTGTTTTTATTATTGCTAATAAAATTTTTTTCAATCGATCAAAAAACTTCAAAATGTAATACAATGTTCTTCATAACTTGTTGTAAGTGAAAATTAAAAAAAAAGTTGAGCGTCAGTCTTTAATAGATTTTTATAAGCTTTTAATAATGAAATTACTAGAAAATATGAAAAATGTCGACATTTTGGAGTTTTTTTTTTATTAGGAAATTCATATAAGTTTTCCTATTCAAATCTAAAATTTGAAAATTTAATACGAGGATTTCTATAAATTTTTCCTCTTTTCAAAAAGAAAAATTTATCAAAAAGTTAAACTAATTTTTTATGTGCAATTTAAATTAGATATTGGATATTCACCCTTTTTCTCAGATAACAATTTTCTTATTTTGATATAATTCAAAAAGAAATAATTGAAAACGTTTGAAATTTTCAAAAAATATTTAAATTATCATTTTCCATACACCAAAAAAATTTAAAAATATTTTGACATTTTTTGAGCTAATTAAGGCCTAAAAAATTTTTTGATTTTTCAAATATTTTTCTATAAATATTGATAAAAAAATATCGTTGGCTCAATTTTTTTGAAAATTTAATATAACATTCCTCATAAGCTATTAAAATAGCAGATTAAAAATAATAAAAATACATGGACATCATTTTTTTATAAGCATTTAAACATCAAATTTTAACCGAAATTCATCATCGAACATTTGCAAATTGTTTTGTAATTAAAAAAAATGTATAAAATGTTGAGTTTTTATTGCTAAGGATTGACATTTTAAAACAAGGTTTTTCATAAAGATTTGAAAATATAACCAAAAAATCAAAAAACTATGTTAAAAAAATAATTTTTTATAGACATTTTAAGTTAAAATTTGTACGAAATTAGGTATTTAAATGAAGAATGACAATGTTAGTTATTTAGATGTAATTTAAAAATATTTTTCGTGTGTGCTTGATACTTTTAAAGTATATTATGATTTTTTAAAAACTCAATGACATTTTCAACTGCAATATTTTCTGCAAAAATTAATTTAACCTACTTTATTATTAATAGTAAAATTTATCTTCATAAGTGATATACCTGAGTCACCACGCACCAACATGGCCCTTTTCGCAGACGATACCGCAATTTACAGCGAATCCCGAAATCTTGAAGCGACAACATACAACCTACAAAATCACCTTAACATACTTTCAAGGTGGTGTAAAAGCTGGAAAATTCAAATAAACGCTTCTAAAAGCTCAGCAGTTATATTTAGTCTACGTCGCTACTCTATTCCACCACCGCTAAAATTCGACAGCGAATCTATACCCTGGCAGCCGTCCGTCAAGTATCTCGGAGTTATTCTAGATAAGAGGCTAACCTGGTGGCCACACATATCCACAAAACTTCAACAACCATACCAACGCCTCTCAATGTTATTTCCAATTCTTAACAAAAAATCAGCTGCACAAAAAAAATGCTCATTATTAATCTACAAGCAAATACTTCGCCCTCTTCTAACCTATACTTGCTCTATCTGGGGTAACTGCTCAGCTATACATACAAGAAAAATTCAAATTTTCCAAAACAAAATCTTAAGAACAATATCAAATGCACCATGGTTCGTACGGAATGTAAACCTTCATAAAGACCTTCAAATTCCAGAAATCCAGGACCACATAAAGGCCATTGCTATAAACTTCCACAACTCACTTCAAAAATCAACAGGCTCGTTACACTTCAACCTTCACATACGTCCACTACCTATAAGACGTCTCAAACGCGGCCGTCCACACGACCTTATCAACTAAAACTCTTAATTATATCCATTCTAACTCATATTTTGTTTTAATCAATCTCATCTACTATTGCTATTACTAACAATGTTATCATGCTTAAAATTGTCATAAACTTATCTTAATATCAGTAGATGTAGATAGCCTACTTGGCTAGGAATGTTTTACTTTAATAAAAAAAAAAAAAAATTAATAGTAAAATGAATTATTTTAATAGCAATAATATCTTTAAATATACTGTGTATTTAAAACAACAAAACATAACTAAGTCTTAGTTATGTAGGCTGACAGACCATCTTCGCTCAAAATCGTTTTTGTATACAATGATTTATATCATTGAATTCAAATTTACCACATCTATGAAATTGATCCACTCGACACATGATGTACAGCAGAGCGGTACCCCACTTGTCGACCTTTTTTTTTTTTTTGCGATAGAAATTTTATGATTTATGATTATTGAACAAATATTTCTTCGCTGTTAGTAAAAAATATGATTTTTCAAAAAATTGTTTAGATTATCCATGTCCTGCAAATTATATCATTTAAGTTCAATGGACTAAGTCTTCATTTTGTTCTATTCCATTAGTTGTATTCTGAGTACAATTATTATAATTAACTATTTCAATGAGATATTATAATGATAATGGTTTATCATATATTACTTTGAATAAAGTTTACTTAAATCATCAATATAATGTCTTAAATGACGCTTGTAATATTAATGTATTTTACATTTAATAAACATTTAAACGTATTGTATTCTCAAATAATACTCATAAAATATATCATTTAGCCACCTAATCTAATCTACACTGACCATTGATTTATAGCTAAATCGCATTTCAAATAAATAGATATTAATTATTTTTTTTCTTTTAAAAAGTGCTAGCATTAATCATGTATATATTATTATGCTAATACAACTTTTCGTATGCATTTTGTAAGTCAATTTATATTTTAGTCCTTGAAAGTTTGTTTGTTTGGTAATATGAAGATACCTAACTATATTGTAAAATATATTCTAAAATTACATATAAAACTTTAAAATAAATATTTCAACCTTAATAGTTTTCGTATATTTATATTATAATAATAAAATATGATTGGTACTATATTTGGAATTCCAATATTTGAATTTGAATTTGGCAAACATCCGTTTGATCTGGTTTTTTAATATTTTTAATATTGCTTCTTATTTACCTACTCAGTACATATTATCAACATACAAATGGCAATATATATTTTTTATTTAATATTGAATTATGATAACAAATTTTATCACTGCAGATTATGTTGTTGCACTGATTAAATATTTGAATATCAAATAAATCGCAAAGGCAATTCAATAAAATGATTTGTTAAGTAAAATATATAAAAATCTGAGCACATTGACATAGCTATCCAAAATATTGTAGAAAATGCAATTTTTTACTTAGTTTTCTTTTTCTATTTGTACTAAGTGGCGTTAATATTATTTCATATTAGTAAAATGATTTATCAATTAAAAAGAAATATTTACGGATTGAAAGTTAATTTAAATATTTATGCAATTCATATTTGTTAATCAAGATTATATTAGAAGTTCGTTTAAAATGTTACGTAATGCGTCCATTTTTTCTTTATAATTGACATAATTTTCTATTAAGTTTTATATTACATAATATTTTTTGTAAATCTCATTGCACTTTTCTTTTACTTGAAAATGTTGAATATTATTACACATTCTCATTCAAAAAAAAAAAATAAAAAAAAAAATACATCTTACCTAACCGAACCTAACCATCATTTTACATCAATCTTCATGATTTTTTTTCTATCGACTTGATATTGAAATAATAATCAATCAATCAATCATTCTGTGCACGCTTCTATTCATGATTGTACTAAACTGAAATTATTTTTATACATATTCTTCACGTTATTTCGTACAATATTTTTACTTAATCTCATCATACCCCATTTTTATCAACATACACTATAGTGTTTTTCTATCTATGTATATTCCATTATTTTGTCATATTTTTTATTTGTGCTCCAATAAACAAATTCAACGTATTAGTAGATACTACGCATCATATATTATACAATATATAAACACATTTTTATTTAACGACTTCAATACAAATGCTATAGCTGCTATACTACGAAGTGTATGATTGCATTTTGAATAGTGTTATTGTAATCGTGCAATTAAAGACTCTGGTGGACCGGCTCGCCGGCTGTGCGAGTCTTTAGTTTATGTATTGTATTCAAAAAAAAAAAAACAAATCAAGTATATAGGCTATATTTTAGCAATAGTTTTCAAAGTATTTCCTAGAATTATCTTTATCGAAAATAGAAAAATTACATACCATCTGCTTTAGTTCGCTGTTTTTTTTTTTTTTTTGAGTAATAGCGATGTATTGGCTGGCATTTCTGATTTTTTTATTCTAGCGAAATTCTAAATCTGATTTACTAATGAATATTAAATCAAATATTTAAAAAAAAAAAAAACGCAGAAATTGACTTCGATTATCTTCGAGTTACCTGCATTGTTTCTTGTTCAGTGTAATTGTTGAACTCTGAGTATATTTGCTATTAATAGGCATTGTAATATGGTTGACGGTCAGCTCGGCGAAACCTCGATTTCGGTTATATTCATAATCCTTAATCAACGAAAAAATGAATCTAATGATGTGAACGAAATATTTGCAACATTGACTTTCAAGTTATCCGTCTTTCAGAAAACCAATATGTTGAGACGTCTCATTAAAGATCGCCTATACCCATCAATCTACTAACCAGTAACCACTATCGTGGATTGTGGAATAACTTTAATCAGACATATCTCACCTTGTTTATCTCTTAATTATTAACATAATGGTCGGGCAGCCATTAGTTGTTTCCAGTGGCGTATGCAGGGGGCCATTTTGAAATTTCAGGTTCATTTCAAACATATGTGTCATAATGAATGTACACATCATGATATTATAACCCCACTGGGCATTACTGAAAGTAATTTCTATACATACCACTAGTTTTATCGGTGTAATTTTATATTAGTTTAATTTAATTTGTATGTTATTCATTTTAAAGTAATTCTTTGAATTTTTTATTATTTGCCAAGAATAACACGAAACATATATGCAGGGTGACTTTTTAAGCTAATAGGTAATATTACATAGTTAGTTTTGCGATATAAAATATTTGTTAATTACTATTTAGTGAAGTGTATTCGGACAGTTTTTAAATATTACAAAATTCTTATGGATAATATTGCTCTTGTCAATTTTCTATAATTATCGAGCTTTTAGCCATTAACAATGTATTTAATAGAGTATTATCCTTAAAATAAAAAGTAGGATAACTCGAGAAGTATTTGTTCAAATTTCGATTATAATACGTCAAATTTTTTAGAAAAATAATCTGATTTCATTTTACTTAAAAACATATAGGTTCTTATTTGAAAACCCAAAGTTGGTATCGCCACAGGATACTCCATAAATGTTGTGAAAAATCTAAGTACACAAAAATATTTTCAAAAATCAAAATTTAAATATATACATTATTTAGTCATAAAAATGGGGTGAGCATGCTTAAAAAATTATCTTGTATAATATATATATATATATATATATATATACCACACACACACATATTACGTTCAAAGCAATTTATTTCGGGACTTTAATTTAAATTATAAAAATGATTAAATGAGTTACAATGTGATAAGTGATTTTCTAGAAATTTTAAATTAGGTAAACATCATTTTTAATGTAGTTTTGATTTTAACCTGAAATTATAAAATTTGATTGAACTAATATATTATTTTATGTACGTTTAGATTAGTTTAATATATTATTCACCTTAAATCAAAAATATTTGTTTTTTATTAGTTAAAATTAATTTTCTTAAAAAAGTTTTCAGTAGTGAATTGTCAAAAAGACCCACATTCTTCCACCCTTCCATATTTAACATTTTATGAACTTTTAACTTAAACTATAAAATAATGTAGAAAGAATATTATAATATTGATGTCAAAAATATAAAATTATTACGATTTAAATTTAATTTATTAACCTGTATGTCTAACAAAAAATAATTATAATCAACATTTGGATTAATATCTTAACATAATATTTTTAAATTGTTTTGTTTTTAGTTTATGTTTGTCAGTTATAATGACGTTATGTATCATTAAGAGTTAAATAATAAATTCATTTTTAATGTAATAATTGTTTCCTAATTCAACTCAAAGAAGAGCACAATTAATTGGCAGTTATAATATAATTACCATTAGAATTAAAAATTCAAAAAAAATGTACCAACTACTTTATACTAGTGTAATATTTAGAAGCCTCGTGACTGTCATATTTTTAATCTAAAATTAATCATTCTAATTCCAACGAACGATGCTCATTCAAATTTTGAACCTGGAAATAATTCCATAACATGTACGAGGGGTTGACCAAGCCACATTTTAACTACCGTCATTTGAATTGTAATAAACGTAGTTTAAAAATTTCAAAAATGTCAAGCTAAAGTATTTAATCAACTAAAAATAGTGTGCTCAAGTGTCTAGTGCTAAAAATGTGCTTAGATCTACCCATTATAAATAATATTGGGAATTCGAATATTTTTTTCAGTATGAAATTGAAGCATGCAATAAGCTTCGTGGTCACGAAATAGGATTTTGACATGTGTATAGGGGTGTGTCAAATATACAGTCACTCACTTTATGGTAATTTACAACTAACACAATTACATATTATTTTTATGGCACACGGCCGAATGCATGATATGAAGTTACCTATAAAATATTCCTTAGATTCTAGTTGAACCTAATCTCGCGAGGCCCTTAATTCATGTACGAACATAAGATATTCTAATATCTAATGCAATAGAATATCTCATATTCAATTTACCAGTTCATTTTCGTATTTAAAACAATAAACCTAAATACATCATTAAAATATATATACTGTGGTTTATAAATATTTTTGAAAATATACATAATATCTAAATATTTACCAAGCTATGACTGATAAAGATCATTTTTGCCATAACTGTAAAAATAGCATTGTATTCTGTGATATCTGAAAAACAACAAAAATATACTCACAGACCAATTAATTAGGTGTAAAACATTTGAAGCGCTCAAATTTGTAAACGGCAACCACTTAAATAAAATATATTTTTTATAAGATCTCGGCAAATCATTTGTTTCATTATTAAAGTCGTATTTTAGTCAAACTCGTTATTGTATTCGTAGTTGTTTGTGTTACATATTTCATTTTTTAATAAGTTTCTTTCAAATACTCTTACAGATCAATTTTTTGATATAAATAAGGATGCGCATTACGTCAAACTATTTACTTGTTATTGTTTAAACGACGTGAATCGCTGGCATTAAAACTGCGTGTTTGTCTCTGCGGCAATTACATTTTTTAATTAATATAAAATCACACTTAAGTAGTTATATCTAATTAATAATACGACAACAATTAGTCTATAAATCATTTTTGCATTTTAACACTCAATGACATTTGTATATACCTACGTGGTATTTATTATATATTTACATATTTTTGAACAAAAGAGATTGAACAATATACGGATTGCAATTTATAAGTGAACAATTTAATGAGTTATATAATTCATTCGTAAAATCTAAAATGTAATAAAAAATTAATATATAATTTAACATTTTTATCAATAAATATAAATAATATTTATAACTTTATATTAAATTTAATATAAATGTGTAGGTGTATTGTATAAAATATTATTCTGGAACATAACAATAAACGAATAAAATTCATGACAAATGTTCAAAATTCTCAAGAATACTTCATAATAATAGAAAGTAACGTTTTCGTAAATATGTTTTATATTATTTAATTATAAGACGCGAATACTTATAAGTCATAAGCAACATTCAAATACAATTTAAATAATATTCTGAATTATAAGCATTTAAGTTGAATGTTTAAATGTGTAATTTAAATTGATTTAGGTAGAAATTATTTTATTATAAACTGTATTGTTATTCGGTAAATATTCTCCTAATAGACGAATGTAATAAATTTACAAATTTATAAAGAGTTTAAGAAAAATTCACCTTTTATATTTACACACCAGCATTTGTTTTGTTCTGTCATACAAGTGCGTAACTAATATTAAAAGTAAAGAAAAATACTATATGTGAAATATTATGCGTAAATTTGTTATATTTTGAATTTGTAAGTCTAAGTCTTTAAATTTGGGTGTAGCATACTGGAGTTAATAAGGATATAAAGGGTGATTTTTTAAGTATGCACACCTCATTTTTATTATTAAATTATGGCAATTATGCTATGCATGCATTCAAATTTTCGCAATTTTTTAAGCCGTAGTAAAATCTGATATTTATGAATACTTACTTAAATTTTACACAACATTTAAATATAAATTTAATATTTTTTTTTTTTTTTTTTTTTTTTT
>JACXSJ010001660.1:66754-78140 GCA_014851325.1 Pentalonia nigronervosa | reverse complement strand
AAACGCATGAAATATTCGGGGGTGAGGTTTGAAAAAATTGTATAATCTTTGTACCTAATATCTTTTGTTATACCTATATTAAATGATAGGTGGGTACATAATTGGTCTTATTGATATTTTATGGGGAGGTTAGCCCTTCGCGGCGAAACGGTCCGCGGCGAAATGGTACAGCGGCGAAATGGTCTGCGGCGAAACGGTCTGCGGCGAAACGGTCGCGGCGAATCGGTCGCGGCGAAATGTCCTAGACCCAATGCACCGTACTACCATGTGGCTAATATTCAACGATGATGCACTATTTTTTTTGTAGTAGTCTAAGGGTCTAACAATCATATAATTTTGTTTCTCGAAATTTTCATTGAAAAGTCCAGACTTTACATTGGGTCACGGACATCTCCACCATAAAATATCATAAAGGCGACTTTTGAGGGCGTGATTGATAATTATTGCGAAAAATTATTTTCTAAAAATCTTTCAAGTAAAAAAAGTTATTTGCGGAGGTCCTGAGGCATCAACATACGTAATATTATAATCGAATCATTCGATGCGTGCTATTTAATTTTATGATTTCATTTTTTACAGGTATGTAATGCAGTAAATATAAAACTGTTTTCGTTTCTAAAAATAGACCGATTAATTAAATATTATAATTATTATGCATCATCGGCATAAACGAAAGCTATACTTTAATAATTATTCCAATTTTATTAATATAATATATTAATGTATTCAATGAGTGGCATGTCAATAAATGTGTACTTGGAATCTGTAAAAAGAAAATATACAAAACAATAAAAAAAGAAACCGGACATTTAAATAAAATTGATTCAATGAACAGAGTCGTTTGAATATAAAAATTTTAAATTATGATTTTTAGTTGCCTTTTTTTTTTTGACAGACGATATAATTGGAGTAAACATAATTACGTTAAAAGATTTCCTAGGGAATCCTCGGTATTCGACCTTGATTTTGAGTGCTATTGAAATATTTTTCATTATAACCCGTATTAGATTTATAATAATTTATTTTCCTAGTAGAACTTTAAACTATTAATTTATAATTATTTTTTAAGTACATACTGAATTCCGTAGCCCGCGTATAAAATGTATAATAATTTACAGTCCGAATTAGAAAGATTAAAATATTATACCATTATAAATAAATTCTAATTAGAATATTAGTAAGGTGATCGTAATTCCCGTTTTTCGTATCTCTGACCCGTTATCCCCTGGGGAATCTCCGGGACACTAATGAATCGTTTTCAAAAGGTAGACAAAAGAAAATAACGAAAATCAATTTTCGTTGACGAAGTATCGTTTTTATTATATTTCATTTCTTATATGTTGCATGTGTGTATAGTTCTTTGACGGTAATGACTGTGAATGGCATCTGGATAGATAACGAGACAATAATAAAATATAAAAATAACTATTGTCGCGATGTATTAACAAGGATTAATTTAATATATTATAAATGGATGTCTGTCAAGTTCGCCCCCCGACTTTACCCAATCAACTTCAAATCTATGCTAATATTTTGCACCTTATTTGCAACACGCTTTTTGAAATTTGCAACTCTATACTTTACATATATGAATATTTATTTGTTGGGATGCTCACTAGTAAAAAATTACCTTGTGCCTATATGTGGTAAAAACAAAATAATAAACACTATTTTTTTAATATAGTAGGTAGCTATAGTTAGTTATTATAGAGGTTCCTAAAATATTGCAACTTATCTAGAATGAAATTTTATTTTGAACCATAATTTAATATCGAATGAAAAAAAAACTGAATCTGACACTTATGATAAGTAAGATACCCTATAATAATAATTATTATTTTGATATTTGATAGAAATGTATTATGTTATAATATTTTGTCGATGTTTTATTATGGGTTCCAACTTTTAATTATTATTTTTTTACATTATTATTAATGTAATTGTAATATATAAATAAAAAAATATACATTTGTAGTTTATATATATACTTTTTAATAAATTATATATATTTATAATTATAATAAATAATTTTTTTCTGGTATAAAAAAAACTGCTTGTTCAATATATAAAAAAAATTACAGCATATTTTATAAAAACAATTATTATTGAAGGTTATGTAAATTTTAATAATTAATTATTAATGAAAACAAAAAAATTAATCACTCAAATCATACATTAAAACATATGGCTTAATTTCACATTTCTCAATTCTTTTTATTTTTCTTGTTAAGTCATTATGTGCTTCCCAAATATTTACTTTCTTTATATATGCAACATAATGGTTATTAGCATAATGCACTGCACCAACTAACAAATATCTAAAACAAAAAATATTCAATAGATAAGTTAATATTTTAAAAAAATAGACTATTAAAGGACTATTTTTTTTTTATCATAATTTGTTGTAAAATATATACAATGTAATATAAGGTTACATAATTTATTAAAGTTATATATTATCATATTATTATTTAATCATACATTTATAATCCTTTGATTTCAGTAAAACAAATGGTATTAGGGTACATCTTTTATTAAATGTGTTGTTATTTTAAATTATATGTCTGTTAATTTTACATATCTTTTCCCTGGGCCATTATTTTTACTGGGAACTTGTCCAGACTCATATATTTTATTTTCAAAATACATCTCCATATCAATGAATAAATTCCAGATATCTTGTTGATGTTACATTGCCATCACACTGCGTGCATTCAAAATAATGTGGACTTAAATAATTATTAATGTCTTTCTGTAGTACCTCCACTCCATTTCATAATTTAATAATTATACTTGGAGATGCTAAGTCAGTATTAGTGCATCATTTATCACATGTTATCTTTTTAATTTCCGATGGTATATTATTCAATAATTTCGTTACAATGTGTAGTACATTATATCTGACACCGATAACAATATGCTTGTAACACCTGTATCCATTTTGAAAATTGTGAATTTTTTTCCAATTTTTTTCGCTAAACGTAGTTCCATAAAATAAAAATTATTTAGTAATCAAATCGGTTATTATTTAAACACAGCTCTATTTATATTGTTGCGACAAGATAATAAGTCTATCAATTTCTTAGCATGACCAATCGCAAACCTTTATTCATAATATATTTAAGCTTGGATCAACGTTAGATCTTACAGAAACGTTTATTAATAAGGGTCGAATACTCCAATAGATTAGTTACATAGTTCTACTCAGTTACATCAAGAGTAGCTTATATTGATAATTATTAATAATTAAGAACACCAATTCTGCAGCTATGTAATACAATATAGGCACAGAACTGTTTCATGGACAATGTTAGTATCAGACTATAAGTGTAAATATAATATACATATATTTTATGTTATAAACGATAGAGCACCAGAGATGACTGACTTACTAGACATTTAAACACGGATTTCTAATTCTCATTTTTTTACATACAAAAAAGCACCAGACATATGCTAGTGGACCGTATCATTCGATCCCCAATTTTCATGAGCCATGTGAGATTTTTAAACCCTCAAATTCAACTTTATGTTATGATGATTCAAAATAAAACTTTATCTTCAATAAGTTGCAAAATATCAGAAACCCTCTAATAATTAATCTACTTACTATATTAAAAAAAAATTGTGTTTGTTATTTTTTTTATACCTCTTTACTTAAGTACAAAAGATTTATTATTAGCTAGTCCCCCCGACACAAAAATATTTATAGTAGTTTAAGTATGGAGTCGTAAATTTCCAAAAACGTATTCCAAATAGTTGCGAATAAGTTGCAAAATGATGACATAGGTTTGGAGTGGATTGGGCCAAGTCAGGGGGCTAACTTTACAAACGTATATAATTGCTGTGATACCAGCATCAAAATAAAATTACCAAAATATTTTCTATAGATTATTATGCTACTATTACAGTATTGCAGTAACCATCAACTGTTTTGGACGCTTTTGCTTATAAGTTTATTATAATCTTATTGTATGGTATTTTAAATCGTATAAATATATTAAATAATAAAAGTTTTAAATAATTGTGCTTTGTTCTTGTACATTTATATATTCAATATACTGAAACTTAAGTATATATTTAATAAAGCTTTCCAAAAGAAATATCCATTTATAAAAATAAGAGGTATTTGCCCATCTGCTGTACTGTGTGAAAAATATGCTACACAATTTTCTGTATCATACGGAGGTGAGAGTGATGTACAACAACATTTAAGGTCTGAAAAACATAAAAATACTGACCGTGCTGTAGCAGCAAGCTTTTCTTTGCAGGGATATTTCAAAAATGCTAACACGCCAACAAAAATCTTGAAGTTGCAGCAGCAGGAGTTTGGGCTTACTATACCGTTCAAGAAAATCACAGTTTTCGCTCAAACGATTGTGCATCCAAATTAATTCAATCGTGTTTTAATTCGAAATTTAGACACGTGCGTACAAAAACAGAGGCAATAATAAAAAAACGTATTTGCGCCGAAAGCAATTGCTGATTTGAAAAAGCACCTCACTGCTGCTACTTTGGTATCTATTTCAACTGACGCATCGAATCATGGATCGCAAAAAATGTTTCCTATTCTTGTGTGCTATTTTTTACCATATGAAGGCATACAAATTATAATTTTGGAGTTTAAAGAGCTATTTGTCGAAAACTCAAATTTTATTGTACCGTACGTTGCTGATGTGCTGAGAGAACACAATATTTTAACCAAAGTTGTAGCGTTCTGTAGAAATAATACGAATTGCAATTTTGGTGGTTTTGAAAGAAAAGGAAAGAATAACGTGTTTGCCAAATTTAATCAAATTACGGGCAGATCATAGGAATTGGATGTGTCGCTCACGTAATTCACAACGCCATCAAGTGTGCTACAGATTGCTTGCCATTTGATATAAAATGTATAATTGTTAAAATTTACTCATTTTTCTACATTTACACAGTGTGAGAGGAAGCCTCAAAACAATTTTGTAAGGCAGCTGGAATTGAGTACTGGAAATTACTGAGCTACAGTAAGACCAGATGGCCCGCATTAATGACGACTATCGAAAGAGTTTTGCAGTTATATGTACTACTAAAAGAGTATTTTTCGAGTACAAAAAAATGTCTGACAGTTTTAAAAAATTTCTTCGAGTGCCCCCAACTTCCGAGTTGTAGCTTTTTTTCGTATACAATCAATTGGTGACTTTTCATACAGCAGTGCTAAGGATTGAAGGTCAGAATATTTCAGCGATTGAAGCTACCAAAGTAATCTATGAATTACGAACAAATTTAGAAGAAAAACTAAATTTTATATTTCTCCTTTATTTTGTCCGTCGATTACTCTTCGACTTGCAAAAAAAGGGGAGGTTCAAGAAAACTACGTGAAATCAATTGCTTCGGATTTCTATAAAACAACTGATGAATACCTTGAGCAGTGGACTTCGTACCATCAGTCTGAATTGCAGATTATTTTAATGGTCGATTTGAGAAAAATCTTAATATGAGAAAAAAGTACAGAAATCAACGGATGTGCTAATCGAAAAAGGTTTAATCGGTTCTGAGAAGACGAATTTACGCTAGTGTCATTGTATGTATTAACCAAAAAAGTGGTGAAATTGAATTCAGATTCTTCGAACAAATATACGGGGCATCGTTGGATACTAGTGTTTCAGCATTTCCGAGACAACAATTTAAACCACACCATTTTTCGAAAAATTGTTAAGTATGTTTTTTGCTTGCCTTCTTCGAATGCACCAGTCGAACGAATTTTTTCATTGATGAACAATTTATGGACGGCCAAAAAAACTGGTTCAAATGTCGGTTTTAAAAGCCATGTTAACAAAAGTTAATTTTAAAATGTCTTGTCCAGAATTTTACTCGTTCTTGGTCATCGACAGACTTATTAAAGCAAATTTGTTCAAACGAAAAATATACTAAATAGTATTTAATTTTGTAATTATCAAACGAAAATATTTTGTTTATAATAAAAATAAGTTACTTACCTAGTAAATGTAATAAATAAATTTAATTATTTTGTCCTTTAATAATGTACTAAATAATTTTGTCAATAATATTTGTTTATAACAAAAAAAATTATGATTTTTTTTTGTCCTATTTTGGCTAAAAAATATATAGTCACTTTAGTATTAGACCAACTTTGACCGTTTAAATTTTAGACTGGAACACAATCTGTTGTGTATATAATGTAACCGCTGTGGTTTATTAATATTGTCATTATATTATTATAGACCAACAAAAGATATTATAAGAATTATTCCAAGAACTGTTTTATCATTTCATATTAAAACATTAAGGAATTATTACAATCTGTGTGAGGTTTTATTTAGTCATCTATCGACGAAACCATCATAGACTAATTCTTTGGGTAGCTTTGATAATCAAAAATCTGATAACACAATACCGACCACTGTGCACTACAATATTTACGGACATTGGACGTAATGCTATAAAAAAAACTAACGTTCTCCAAGTCCGAAGTGCGTGTTAAAATAATAAAAATAAATGGAGGTACATGCATAATAATGCGTAGGTATAATATCATACACGTACGATACGACCATATAGTATTCGAAGATTTCGATTAAATTGAATTGTATTCTATTTTTGTCCTCTAAACGTACACACCGTACTACCGATAAAAATATCCAACATGTATAATGGGTACATAATATTATTGTGTAGGCTATAAATAATTCGGTCGGCAGTTCGGCGACATAAAAATAATACAACGTATGTTACACAATATTATTATCGTCCGATATCTGATATCTGTAAAATGCAAGCAATAGATTAATAATGTTATACTCATTATTATGGTTTTTAATTTTAATAATGCCCAACTACTCGCGGTGGCTGACAATAATACGATATCGTCGCAAATTTTTAATTAGCCTCTCTGGAAATACTAACACGTATCGTGCGTGTTTTGTAGTAACAATAATATATTATTATTATTAAATCATAGTGTTGGGTATATTATTTTGAGTGTTTGATAAAATGGGAATATTATAATAAAATATACAAGTACAATTATATTTATATACACCAGCGCCTTTGATATGTATGATTAATGTGGTATAGTTCATTAATGTCATAGATTTTAAATGGGTAGGCATTACGGCCATAATTAAATAATATAATAATATAAATAGGTGTTATTTAAAATAGGATTCATATTACATTGTATTTAATTAGATAAATTTCCACAGCTTACGCAGTGTTTGATTTGGGAAAAAAATTAGAAGAGAGAAAGTGTAAAAAATAATTGTGCGGACCTGAACATATTTTAAAATATTGTCTTATTGATTAGGATATAATTAGAAGATGTATGCATGAATTTTTTTTTTTTTTAAGGGAGAAGAACACAGTTTCCTCTTATCCCCCCTCAATTCAAGCACTGTTTTTTACGGGTGTTACCCACTTCCGCCAAAAAAGTTTAAAAACCAATGATTTTAATTTTTAAGGAATATATGTAATGGTAATAATAATATAATAATGTATGTACTAATGTAACAACATTAATAACATGTAATAGCAATGACATTTGTAAATAATCGCGAAAACCATATATCAATATAATAAATTAGATACAGGGATAGTCAATATTTTGAAATATTTAAATATAATGGATATGTGATTTTTTATTAACTATAATAGCATAATTATTTAATATTGTATTATTTGACTACGGTATTAATATTACTTGCATTATATTTTTTGTGTCATTTTAAAACATTTTATTATAATGGATATATGATATGCAATTATATAATGAATAAAACGTTTCATTATTTTAGCGTAGGTTCACACGTGATTATTACATTTGTACGTGGTTCCTAAATAATATTTGGTGGAATCGTATTTTTTCGTTTTTGGGCCATGCTCTTTCAGTATTATAATTTATAAAATACAATGCACTATATTCACATATTATTACTAAAACATATTCTAAAATAATAAAATATTATACGTGATATTAAAAAAATTGGCATTGCCAACTAAAAGGTAAGGTAAGGTTAGAAATTGAGTAAATAATTAAACGAATAACAATGAAACAATGTCACACGCCCCCTTCTCCAAAGAGAAATATGTCTTTGAAGTTCACGTGAGCTCATAAAATATAATAATACAATATTATAATGAAAACAACAAACTACATATTCGATCAAACTTTAACGTACATCAAATTAGAATTTATACGAAAGATTTTTTTTTATACATATTATCGCAGAAAAAGCAACATTGCTATTAATGACATCTCCTCTCTTGTATCCGCCTTTGTGTTTTTTATAACATGTAAGCGTGGGGTAATCAACATTTTTTATAATAATAATTAATATTTTACAGAACCTCACAGAAGTCTTAAACATTTTTTTTATTTCTACCCAACTGCCCCTCGACTTATATTAAACTAATTTATACTTTTAATAGAACTATTAGCACAATCAGTGTTTAATTTAGGTAACTTCAGAGGGGAGGGTGTATTGTATATGCCCCCCTGTAATTTCATTCACCCTCACATCAAAGACAAATTCAAATGTCAACAAAATTTATTTGTTAAATATACAATAGTACTCTTTTATCAATTTCGAAATTAGATGGAGCAAGACACGGGGATTAGATATTGCATGAAAAAAAGTATTAAAGAAGAAGATCCACCTCAGGAATTCATTGAAGAGACAATCGATTTGTAAGTAAGAAAAAAAATCGTTGCATTAGATTAATTAAAAATACATATTTAATTTATATTTCAATAAAAATGTATAATATACTAATGTTTATAATATTTATACCTAATAACTGTATAATGTTATATATCAAATGTGTTGAATTAATCGTAATATATAAATTATTATAATATAATTCATAATACTATAATGCATATGACCAATGAAAAAAAAGAGCCTTTCCAGAAAAATTATCTGGATTCAACACAGCGCAATTGATGTCGTAATCTAAAGATCAAAATTGAATTTGGGTATTACAATGTATAATTGTTCTGAGCATACTAGCATAAAATAATGATTTTATAATTTTTTGTATGTCCATAATTAATATGGTGATACCATTTCGAATGCATTATTACCTATTAATATTTATTTCTTACAGATGTGTTAAAATATAAAATGTTTGTTGCGTGTTCCAAAGTCCTGTGGGATGATGGCGTACAGTACAGAAATATTTAAATGTTACAAATCGTTTTAGATAACGCATTATTTTACATTTTTACGTATGTGTTCATCAACTGTATTGACCTACACTACACATCAATTCATAAATTATTCCATACTTATAACGTGATCACTGGCCAGAAAATCGAGTGAATTATTTGATAATCGATATTAGCTAACAAATGCTTACAGTTTAAAAAAATTCTAAGAAAGTATTTTAAATATTAAATTAAAGCTTAACATAAGGTTACGACCGGTGGCATTTAAATTGCATCCGATGGTACTAAAATAGAGTTTAATACATTGTATTATAATAGTATAATAATTTTAACTGTCGATATTTTAATTTATTTATAGACTTGCATAATTCGTTTTAAAACGTTTACATTATAATATATATCAAATATTTTAAAATCATTAAAATATTTAAAAATTATAATAGGTAGGTTTACCTAATCAATTTTGGATTTATGACTGTATAAAGGGGGTAAGTTAAATACATCATTATTCACTGCATAATGAATACAATTTTTTAATATATAAATATTTCCATTTATGCCATACGAATTGATTTTTAATAATTCTTGTAAATTAAAAATTAATTATTCACTTTAACCATAATTTATGTATGATAAATTGTGTACCTATATTATTTAATATCAATAGCCGATTTAAAAAAATAATTATATCGATGTTAAATTTAGTTCTTTCTAGTTTTCAATTTATTAATTGTTTGTATGATTTTACTGTGATATTTTTTTTTGCTCATTTCAACGAAAAATGCTTGTAACAATATCAACAGGTATTTAACACTCCTAATTCATTGGTTTATTAACCATGAACTTTGAAATCGATGACATAAGATCAATAAATGTATTAATTAATGAATAATTCAAACTACAATACATTGGTCCTTAGCTCTATGAAATATATAATATGATTAAAATTTATAACTACTACTATATAATATATAATATCAACAAAATTTAAAATAAAAAATTAATACAATCATTATTATTTATTATAATATAAATGCATATAATATTATAATCTTTCTAGATCACAAGAAACCCACACTTTCAAATCATCAGAAAAATGTATTAACTTGATACAATTTTTTAACTGACATAACTTATAAATCGTTTTATCTATCTCTTTCATTTACTCTTGTATATCTTTAGTTGTCTACAAGCCTATCAACCTTTATTTTATCAAATTGTAATTTTAGATTCTAAACAGAGTGAAGAATGTATTGATTTTACAATGATGTATTTTTTTTTCTGTCTATATACACGATAAGTAGTCGAAATAATGCTTCGATTTTTTTCATCGATATATTTTTTAGTGGGGATGTGAATCTATTTGGTACTATTGGAAGGTCATTTTTGAAAATTCTCAATAGTTTTATAAGCGATGGGAAAAAAAAAAACTTAAGTTATAACATAAAACTCTGCAGAAATATGTTAAATTTGATATAATTTATTTAGTAAAAGTGGACAGAAAAACCATGGTCATATGAAAAATGTTTTACTTTTATATTATATATCACAAATACCTATTTTACCACAATCATACTTTGTGTGTATCTGTGCTAGGTCTTGGGTATCATGCAGTGGCGTGGTGAAAGAGGTTCAATGTTGCCTAGGCGTCATAGTGAACATTAGTACCTATCCGTCAATGACTTAATGGTTATTTTTAAACACAAATTATTAAAATAAATTTGATAACTGTTAAATTGTCATTTAGGGTAAATCAAAAGTCAAGTTTAACATAAAAGTCTCTTAGAATTTACTAATTATAGGTATGAGTTGCTAAAATATTGGTAAGTAGGTACTTTAATCTTTTATAGTATAGTTTTCTTAAATTTATGTTTTTGAAAAAAAGGTGGTTGAATAGATATTGAAATATATACTGTGTATCATGAATGTTTACTATGCCACTGGACTATTATATGTATTAATGTGTTATTAGTTATTACTATTAAATATTTAGCAATATTTAGTAATATGTATTTAAAATATTACATCGTAATAATATATCGCTGAACAATTTAAATATCGTAAAAAGCAAACCTTCTAACTGTATTGATATACGTTTTTGTGTATATGTGACATGTGTACATGATTTATAGTAGAAAAAATGCTTCGATCTCCAACTCTGAGAGTTGTTTCTAGTACAAAATTAAAAGAATCAGTAAAAAAAAAAAAAAAAAAAAAAAAAAAAAA